>VZQC01008327.1:850633-897876 GCA_009823505.1 Rhizomys pruinosus | reverse complement strand
TGTGCACCCGTGTCGTGCAATGCCGCGGAGGTCAGAAGAGGGTCTCGGATTCCCCTGGAACTGGAGTTCTCCTGGAATTGGAGTTACAGACGGTTCTTAGCCGCCATGTGGGTGCTGGGGATCGAACCCGGGTCCTCTGCAAGAGCGTCGGTGCTCTTAACCGCTAGGCTATCTCTCCAGCCCCGCCTTCTGTATTTTTAAACTTTATTATGATGTATTATTTCATTATGATATCTTCATACATGTATATAACATGCCTTGGTCATATTCACACCCTGTAACACTCTCTTGCCCAATATCCTCATGCCCCTGCCCTAGGCTTTTCCCTAAATAGTTCCCCTTATATTTTCATGACTTAAAAAAGTCCAGATTCTCCATATTCTACTACTTTTCATTCTGAGTCTGGCTTATCTTGCTGAGCGTGATGATTTCCACTTCTATCCATTCTCCTTCAAATACATGATTTCATTCTTCTTAATGGTTGAATAAGACTTCATTATAGTTATAATATTCAGATATCACATTCTCAATCCATCCATCTGTTCATGGGCATCTTCATGATTCCATAATTTGACCATTGTTAATAGTGTTGCAATAAACATGGCAGATATTGAGGTGACTATTGTATGATGACTTTGATTCCTTTGGATATATGCCCAGAAATGGTATAGATGGCTATTTTTAGTTTGTTGAAGAACATCCAAACTGATTTCCATAGTCTGTACTAATTTACATTCCCACCAGAGTCCTTTTCCCCCCACGTCCTTGAGAACATTTGTCGTTTTTTGGTTTCTTGATGATTACCATTCTGATTGGGGTGAGATGGAATTTAATGTAGTTTTGATTTGCATTTCCATGATGGCTAAGAATGTTGAACATCTTGTTCTGAAATTATTGGCTGTTTGTACTTGCTCTCTCTTTTTTAGATTAGGTTATTCATTTTCTCATTTGCAGATTGAATTATTTGTCCCTTAGATATTTGATATTTTGAGTAGTTTAGTTTATATGTCCTGTATGTTAATCCCCTGCCAGATAATAGCTGGCAAAGATGTCTTTCCATTCCGTACACTGACTCTAGACTGGCTCTTCAGGATATGTATACATATATATGGGCTTTGGCTGGTTTGGAACTTACTATGTAGACCAGGCTGGCCTCAAACTCACAGTGGTTTTCCTGCCTCTACCTCTTAAGCTTCCAAGTGCTGGGATTAAAGACATGAATTACCTGGATAGACATCTGCTGTCTCTGTTCTTTATTGTTTCATTTGCTATGTAGAGGCTGTTGATTTAAAGCAATCCTATTTGTTGGTTCTTGCTATTTCTTGGCTTTTCAAGTATTATACTGAAAGCCATTGTCACACGCAGATATCTTGAAGTGCTTCCCTGTTCTCCTCCAGTAGTTTCAGAGTTGCAGGTCTCTTTAATTTCATTTAATTCTATAATTTTTAATCCCACCATCTTCTCCCATTTTTTTTCAGCAAGCCTCCACTGATCATTCACATGTGTTTGTGTAGTTTCTCTTGCTGTTATTTTTAGGGGATTTTATGTGTATGAGTGTTTTGCCGGCATGTATGTAAGTGTACCATGTGCATGCAATGCCTGTGGAGGCCAGAAGAAGGTGTTGGATTGCCGAAACTGGAGTTATGGATTGTTGTTAGCTGCCTTGTGGGTGCTAGGACCCAAACTTGGGTCCTCTACAAGAGCAGCCACTGAGTGCTCTTAACTGGTAAGCCATCTCTTCAGCCCCCTGATTTTTAGTGTTATTCTATTCTGATCTGAGTGTGTAAGAAATTATTTCAGTGATTTTTGTGTTTACTGAGATTTGCTTTGTGGCCTAAAATGTGATATGTTTTGGAAAAAGTTACATGAGTCCTGAGCAGAGGACATTTTCTGCTGCTGCTGAATGATATATATTCTCATTCTCATTCTCTCTCTCTCTCTCTCTCTCTCTCTCTCTCTCTCTCTCTCTCTCTCTCTCTCGTCTTTTTGAGACAGGGTCTCCCTTTAGTCCCAGCTGGAGCTTACTATGTAGACCAGGCTGGCCTTGAACTCACAGAGATCCACCTGCCTCTGCCTCCCGAGTGCTAGGATTAAAGCCACCGTGCCTAGCCTGATATCTCTTAAGTCCATTTGATCTATCATATAGTTTCACCATGAAATTTCTTTATTGATATTTTTGTTCGAATGATCTATTAGTGGGGTACTATGTTATATACTGTTTTATGGCATTAGGTTCACCGGCATTCTGCATGCTATCTTCTGGGTGGGTCGTTCCCTTTGTTAGATGTAGTAACAACCTCCTCAATCCTCCTTGGTCTTTTCTAATTTGGGGCTGTCAGTTATGGTTACAGCCACTTCTGCTCCTTTTGGACTCTTTGTTTTTGGAATATTATCTTCTCTCCTTTGATTTGCAATCTGTGTATATCTTTACCAGTAAGGTATTTTTCTTACAGACGGAAAAACAATTGGATCTTTTTGTTTCTAATACATTCAGCCAGTTTATACCTAACTGGATAGTTAAAACCAATTATATTTAGGATTATTATGTAAAGGTGTGCAATAATTTCTCTCTTCTTCATCTTACAAGTTTTCTGGTTCATGAAATTAATAATACTTGATCCTTTTCTACTTTCCATTTGTCTATCATATCTACTAAGATTTATTCTTTCCTGAGCTCTTGTGCTTGCATGTATTTTTTCCATTTTAGCATATAGAATCTTTTGGTATCTTGTACAATTATGGTTAAGTGATCCTGAATTGCTTTAGTTTTTGCTTAGCATAGAAGACTTTTTCTTTGGTTTTTGAGGATAACTTTTCTGAATACAGCAATCTTGTTTGGCAGTCTTTGTTTTTCAGAGCTCTAAGAACCTCATCCCATGTTCTCCTGGTCCTTGTGGTTTCTGCTGAGGTCTGAACTGTTCTTATAGGTTTGCCTTTGAAGTAATCTGGCACATCCTCTGTAGTTCTGGGTAAATCTTTTGTACTCTTTTCAATTAAATTATATTATTAATGGAAAAGTTCTTTCAGGCCTTGTTCATTTTCTAAGTTGTAACTGTACTTGGATGGCCGTTCCCTTCTTGAACAAGTTTTCAGTGTCTTCTTCTGTATCTCCCTCTTCCACATCACAGCTTTTTGAGCTTCTTTTTCTTAAAATCTTTTATTGAAGTTTTGTGCATTTCATACATCACTTCTCAGTTCAATCCAGACTCATTTCCCCCTCCATGGGGCCCCCCGCCCCTCCCAAGTTCATGCATCTGCCATACATGTCCTGTATCCCCTTATGAGTCTTTTCAAAGTTTTTCAAAAGCAGAGGATTATTTTGGGGTGGGGAAGAACTCTACTGCTTCAGTCAGCTCCCTGTCCCAATTCTTTTGTTGTTGTTCCTTCCAATCCGTATTGTTTCAACATATGCATTTCTATATGACACACATATACTAAAATCATGTCATCTGAAAATAAACTGTATGTTATTTCCAAATCATATTTGGGGATTCACATTTTTCCCTTTTAATTTTATATTGCTCTAAAATATGCAAACATACCCTCCACACCTATACCAAAATTATAAAGTCTGAAAATAAGTAGTAGGTTAATTCTAAAGCCTGTTAAGGAATTCATATTCTAAGAGCACAGTGGCTTTTAGATAAAGAGAAATATAACATTAATGTTACCCAGTTTGCATTACAAGTAGGTACTTGGTACTAGCATCCACAGATGAGGGATACCATTTGTTGTTTGTTTTTCTGGGACTGTGTTACTTCACTTAGCATAATATCTTCTAGTTCCATCCATTTACCTGCAAAGTTCATGATGTCATGTTTCTTTACCACTGCATAGAACTCCATTGTGTAGATGTACCACATTTTCTCTATTTTCTCATTGGGGCACTTGGGTTGGTTCCAGCTCTTTGCTATTGTGAGGAGAGCTGCAATAAACATGTCTGTGCATGTTTATAGTCTGGTATAGTGATCCCCCTGTATTGCTCTTTTCGCTCAGGGTCGCTTTGGCTATTTGGGATCTTTTGTTTTTCCATATTACTTTAAGGATTTTTTTTTCCAATTCTGTGAAGAAATTCTTGAGGATTTTTAATTGGGATTTCATTGAATCTGTATATTAATTTGGGTAGAATGGACATTTTTACTATATTTTTCCAATCCATAAGCATGTGAAGTCTTTCCATCATCTGATGTATTCTTCAATGTCCTCCTTCAAGGGTTTAAAATTTTTGTTGTACAGATCTTTGGTATCTTTGGTTATGTTGTTTCTAGGTATTTTCTTGTTTTTGAGGCTATTGTGAGTGGGAAGATCTCTTTATATTCTTTCTTCAGTTGTTTGTTTTTGGTGTAAAGAAAGGCTACTGATTTTTCTTTTTAATTTTTTAATTTATTATTTTTATGTGTATGAGTGTACTGTCTGCATGTAGGTTGGTGCACCCATGTTGTGCAATGCTGCAAAGGTCAGAAGAGGGCGTCAGATTCCCCTGGAACTGGAGTTAAAGACAGTTCTTAGCCTCCATGTGGGTGCTGGGAATCAAACCCGGGTCCTCTGCAAGAGCAGTCTGTGCTCTTAACCACTGAGCCATCTCTCCAGCCCCAAGCTACTGATTTTTCTATGTTAATTTTTTATCCCACCACTTTACTGAAAGTCTTAATAATTTCTAGGAGTTTTCTGGTAGAGTTTTTAGCATATCTTAGGTAAACTATCATATCCTCTGCAAAAAGGGATAGCTTGACTTCCTCTTTTCCAATTAGTACTCCTTTAATTTCCCTTTCTTACCTTATTCCCCTAGCAAGCGTTTCAAGCACTATATTGAAGAGGATTAAATGTTTTATAGAATTCTTCCATGAAAACATCTGGGGCTGGGCTTTTTTTTTGGTTGGGAGGGTTTTTTTTAATTACATTTTCAGTTTCCTCAACTATTATGGGTCTATTTAAGCTGTCAATCTCTTCTTGGTTAAGCTTTGGTGAATTCCTGGATTTCATACATTCATCCATTTCTCTTTGGTTTTCAAATTTATTAGAGTATAGGTTTTTGAAATATTCCCATATGATTGTCTGGATCTTTTCATTGTCTGTTGTGATGTTTCCATTTTCATCACAAATTCTATTGATTTGGAGTTGCTCTTTTTTTTTTTTTCCTTAACTGGGCTAGAGGTCTGTCTCTCTTGTTTATCCTTTCAAAGAACCAACTTTTGGATACATTGATTCTTTGTATTGTTTTCTTTGTTTCTATTTCATTGATTTCTGCTCTGATTTTTGTTGTTTCTTCCTGTCTCTTGGGTTTGGGGTTCATTTGTTATTGTTTCTCAAGTGATTTTAGCTGCAGGGTTAGATCGTTTCTTTGTGCTTTTTTTTTTTAATGTAGTACCCAGGGCTATAAACTTCCCTCTTAGGACTGCTTTTAAAGTATCCCATAGGTTTTATTGTGTTGTATTGTCATTTTCATTTAGTTCCACGAATGCTTTTATTTCTTTTATTTCTTGGTTAACCCATTCATTATTCAGGAGTGTGATGTTTAGTCTCCATGTGTTCTTGTAGGCAGTAAGGCTTATCCTGGTGTTGATGTTGAGCTTTATTCCACTATGGTCTGACAGAATGCATGAAATTATTTCAAACCTTCTGTATTTGTTGAGGTTTTTTTCTGTGCCTCAGTTGTGGATAATTTTAGAGAATGTTCCATGGGGTGCTGAGTAGAAAGTATATTCTCTGGTGTTTGGGTGGAATATTCAATAGATGTCTGTGTGGTCCCTTTGGAGTAATGAATTGTTCAGTTCATATGTCTCTCTGTTTATTGTTTGTCCAGTTGATCTATCCAAAGAGCTCAGTCTGGTATTGAAGTCCCCCATTATTAGCATGCTGGGATAATTTTTTGAGTTTCATCAGAACATCAGTTCATCCGATTTGGTGCTCATTTATTATTTTTTTCTTTATTGCTATCTGAATAAAATAATTCCTCAACTTTGTCTTCAATCCCTGATATTTCTTCTGTTTGGTCTGATCTAGCAGTGATTTATATCTATTTCATTTTTTTTTGGAATTTTTTAGTATTCTTTTTTTTAATTATTGTATTTATTATAATTGTTTTATCAAATCTAGACCCATGTCCCCCCCCCCCTCCACCCACAAGAGCTCATGCATTTTGGCCAAACATGATCATTCCATCTCCTTCTCAGTCTTTCTCAATATCTCCAAGGGGAAGTTGCACTGTTTTGAGCAGAAGTTCACTGTTTCAGTCAGTTCTTTGATGCAGTATTTTCTGTTGTTGTTGTTGTTTCCAAAATGCATTATGTCCAACTGCTTTGTACAGAAGCTCAGGGGGCCCTACACAAGAAATACTTACAACTGGGTAATTGGCACTAGCATCCACAGATGAGGGATACCATTCGTCGTTTGTTTTTCTGGGACTGTGTTACTTCACTCAACATGATGTCCTCTAGCTCCAGCCATTTTCCTGCAAAGCTCATGATGTTTTTCTTTACTGCTGCATAGAATTCCATTGCCATCTTTCTTTTTTTATGTATATGAATGTACTGTCTACATGTAGGTTTGTGCACCTGTGTTGTGCAATGCCACGGAAGTCAGAAGAGGGTGTCAGATTCCCCTGTAACTGGAGTTAAAGAGAACCCACATGGTTCTCAGCCACCATGTGGGTGCTGGGGAATCGAACCCAGGGCCTCTGCAAAGCAGTTGGTGCTCTTAACCACCAGGCCATCTCTCCATCCCACCCTCAGCACTTCTACAACAGTCTAGTTGCCATCTAACAAGCCAGCTAGGTAACCTGTTATCGTGCCCAATATCCCAACTAGACCTAAGAGCATTTAACAGAGGCCACATGTTGACCACATGCAAGCTTCTTCAGCAGTCTTTTAAGCTTAACTTTGAATGGCTGAAGTATGTATTATAGAACCACAGAGAAAGGGATATCCAACTTATACCATCATCTGCAAAAGAAATGGCATTTAAGTCATTGTACCCAAGATTGCTGTAGAGACTGACTGACTCCATCAGTAAGTATTCTTCATGAGTAGATTTTAGCTATGATAGAAGAAAATCTAAAATAAGACTGCATACAACCTTTAAATAAAAACAGGTTTCATTGTATATTCTTCCAACTTTTCTCTCCATGATCACATGATACTTCAACTGGGACATTTCCAACTTTAATCCTGAAGGCTAAAGTAAGAACTTAAGGAAACTAAAGCTTTAAGGCTCTATCTCGGCTAGATGCTTGGTGTCCTAGGATTTAGCTTTATGAAAATGCTCATTTAAGAAGTTTTGTTGTTGCTGTTTGTCTCTAAAGCAAGTTTTAAGGGTTTCACATAGTTTATATTAGAATCAGACCTCCACCACCACTCTTTGTGGTACTGGACAGATAGACGCTTTTAACAGGAAGGCCCTAACTCTAAGTCTTGTCCTATGTAGCCAGTTCACCTCCAAGAAGCCAGACAACTGGCTACAGATTGGTACCTTTACAAAACTCTCATTGGCCTGTTGCTGTTCCTTGGAGGGTGAGGAGGGGCCACTTTAAAATTTTAGCATTTGGTATCATTTCAGGTGGGAAGAAATAGCTAACCTGTGTACCAAGAGCTTTGGTCCACCCTGGGCATGCACTGCTCTCCTCCCACATGCCATTCACCTCTTCTCAAATCACTCATGCTAAAACTCTGTATTAAAACAACTGTGCTCTTATAATATAAATCCCTTTACAGGCTCTAGAATTAACCCAACACTTATTTTGAGACTTTGTAATCTTGGTATATGGGTGGAGGGTATGTAGGCATATTTTAGAGTAATATAAATTTAAAAAGGAAAAATGTGAATCCTGAAATATGATATGGAAATGACAGTTTGTGTACAGATGATATAATTTTAGTATAGGTGTGACATATATCTACGCATATGTTGAAGCAATACAGATTGGAGGGAACAGCAACAGGGGAACCAGGCATGTTTTAACAAAAAATTAAAGCATATGAAAAGTCATTGCATTAAATAGATATTTTGTATTTTCCCAAATGTGCATGGTTATTTGTGTAGACCTGTAATAAAGGCATGCATTTTAAACTAATTCAAATCTTCTTCTCTTTTCTGCAGATGGCGGGTACCATTGATATCACTCTTCAAAGCGACATTATGACAATGTTTGAAAATAACTTTGATTAAAACTCAGTTTGTAAAATAACTGTAAACTTTAAATGTATAAATGTTTACAATACATAAGGTAAAATGATTGCTTTCATACACCAAGATATCAATCACATATTATATTTTGACTGCCCTAAAATAATTAAACAATTTTCACTTACCTTTTTCACTTACATTTTTAATAGATATATGTTCATTTTTAAGGAAATAATTTTTAAGAATTTTTACAATTTGGATCTCTAAAAGTGAATAAATTTTATTCATTCTACAAAGGATTTTCAGCTATGCATTATAGCTCTGATCTAAGCAAATCTACAAGACATCATCTCTGATAGTTGAGAAAAATGAAGAATATATAAAAGTATATATAAAAAAACAAGTTTCTGTTGAGTTTTTCATTTTGTTGTCTGTTCCTGCTTGTTTGAGAAAGGGTCTTACATAGCTCAGACTGACGTTGAACTTGCTGTGTAGCCAATGATAACCTTGAACTCCAGATCCCTCCTGTCTCGACATCCCAGGTACTAGGATTTACAGGAATATTCCACCACCACCACCACACCCCACTGAGTTTTTAACTTTTATTTATTTGTTTGTTTGCTTTTGTCTTTTCAGACAGGGTCTCCCTATAGCCCCAGCTGTCCTGGAATTCACTCTGTAAACCAGGCTGGCCTTGAACTCACAAAGATCCGCCTGTCTCTGCCTCCCAAGTGCTAGGATTAAAGGTGTACACCACCACGCCTGGCCTTTTTTTAAGATAGGGTCTCCCTGTGGCCTCAGCTAGTCTGGAACTTGCTACATAGACCAGACTGGCCTCAATCTCACAGAGATTCACCTGCCTCTGGCTCTCAAGTGCAGGACTTAAAGGCATGTACCACCATGCCCAACTTGTACTCTTTTACTGAATTTATACAATATATTTTGATAATATTTAAATCCTCTCCCCTATCTGCACCCTTCCTTACTCCCCTGGCCCAATTTCATGTACTCTACTGAAGGCTTTTGGTAGACTGGTTCAACTTAAAGAGGGAAAAAATACTGGTTTATGCCTGATCCTTTCTATATACTTAAAAAATAAAACATTTTGGGGGGGAGGATGCTTCATTGATTAAAAGCACTTGCCACACAAATGTGAGGACCTGAATTCAAATTCCCAAAACCTATGTAAAATACCAAACATGAAGCTCCCACTTCTGCAATCCCAGTGCTCCTGCGTGGGCAGCCCACCTGGTCGTGTGCAGTGGAAAACAGGAAAGAAATCTGATCTCAAACAGATTCAAGCCTAGGACTGACACGCAGTGAAGTTCTCTGGCCTCAACATGTGCTGTGGTGCATAGCACACAGAAATGCACATACACAGAAGATTGTTGTGTTTCTCTTAGCTTCATACATGTAACTGTCTTCAGGCAAAGCCTGGCTGCTTCTCTGGTCCCACCGCTCTGTGCTGTCCACCTCCCCAAATTCCTTTTCAGTATGTTCTGTGGGCTTCATGAAAAATCAACATAGTCAACCCTGCTTCTGCTGGGAAGTTTTGGTTTGCTTTTAAGTTGTTTATTAGCACAGATTAGTTACGCACAATAACTTCATGTTGGGGGCGTTTGATAAAATCTAATTGTTAAGCTTTCAAATTTGGTGAAGACAAAATATAAAATCCTTGTCCCAAGCTAGTTTTTCTGTGAATGTTAATAAGAGTAGATCTGTATTTTAAGAAAACCTTATCGTTGTACCAAAGAACCAGGTTCTACTTCTACATTGCTGTATTGAATTTTGACCTTAGGAATCTTTTCAATTTTTTTTTTTTTTCTTTTATGTGTATCCGTGTTTCACGTGCATGTGTGTAAGTGCACCCAGGTTTTGTAATGTCCCTGGAGGCCAGAAGAGGGCATCAGATCCCTTGGAACTGGAGTTAAAGACAGCTGTTAAGATGTCATGCGGGTGCCGGGAATAAAACCCTGGCCCTCTGCAAGAGCAGCCATCTCCTAAAGGTGACAGCCATGAAAACAGGCCATCTGGAGCTCACTGCACAACCTGCAGGCAGTTCAACAGGCTGGAGAATGTCCTTTCCAGGCAATATCCAGTTGTTTACCTCCCTTTAGAACATTCTGTGTCTTAATGAGTTTTTCTCCAAGATGGAACGTTTATTCTCAGAGGAAATTGCTACATGAGCCTATCCTAATCTGCAGGTCCCAAATCTCAGTGAGAAACCTTGTCTCAAGATGGATGGCTCTTAATGCGTTGAGGTTGACCACAGGCCTCCACATGAACATGAGCACATATACACTTGCGTATCCACAAACACAAGCCAGAAAATTCTATTTTGTAGGTAAATGGGATGACAAAATTGTGGGAGCTTCTCTTGCTACAAACAGGTACAGCCCGGTCCTGCTAAGGGAAGGGCCCGCTGCGCACTGTGAGGAACTGACCCCTTGTCGCAGAGGTCAGTCGGTTATTTCCGTAACAACCTGAGAGGCACTTCCAACTCAGGTCGTTAGCCTGGGACAACAGAACGTTTCCCACCTTGGCCGTGCTTTTCACCTGCACAGAGACTCCTGGCCTCTGGACAGGAAGTTCAGGCCAATGGCTGATTTCCTATCTTCAGCCTACATTCACTCAACTCACCTTCCAAGCTCTCCTTCCAGTCCCACACCAGCTACCCAGATTGGTGGTCTGATGGACCGCCGTCCAACCCACTGGTCACTCAAAATTCAGACCTGCTTCAACCTGTATGTGTGCAAAAAATAACAGCCAGGAATTCTATGTAATAATGGTAATAGAGAATTCGCTTTATTGCCTGCATCTCACTTTTATAAGCAAAATGACGTCAGCTCCCAGAGCCAATCACAGACCCCCAGTTCTGCAGCACACTGCTGCTCTGCCCAGCATCCTGTGCCTGGGCCACATTGCTTGCTCCTTATTGGGGTGGGGTCAGAGAAATCCCATGACTCCCACATGGTACCCTGAGGGGTGCTAGCTGAGAACTAGCCCCTAATTCAAACTGGATCTTCCCACACAAAATTCCTTAGAAAATCCCTGAGTGCCCTGATATGACTTAGATGCCCTGTAATCAGTTTTGCCCAGTTTTTGCTCAAGAAGTATAAATTGTGTAAAGATCACACAGAAATTCGTCCTGCTTGGCGATTAATGCAGAAGAGAGAAGAAGAAAGGGAAGACAAGGAAAGGAGGAGGAGGGGGATTGGAGGGAGATGGGAGGAGGGGGATTGGAGGGAGATGAGAGGAGGGGGTTGAAGAAAGGCATCCCAGGATTTATCTTTAATTCTGATACAACCTCTAAAATTTTCTTATTTATTCTTTAACATGTCTTTAAAATGTTTGTCTCTAAACATTTGTTTCTTAAATTAGTGATTCCATCACTTCTTAGATATCAACTCCAATTAAAGTAGTAACTGTAACGATCCGAAAAACTCCATTTTGAACAGAGAAACCATTTAAGTGTGTTCTCTAGCTCAGGTCAAGGCCACACAGCAGATTCCAGGCAGCCCAGACTCCATCCCCTTTCCTTGCTGCTGTTCAAACTTGAAACATGGACATGATATAACTGCTGATTTGGGCTTCTGTAACTTGCAATCCCAATTAAAATCCCCAAGAGTTTCTTCACAGGCTTGGAAAAAAAAGTCCTTCATTTCATATGGAAAAACAAAAGACTCTGAATAGCCAAAACAACCCTGAGTGAAAAGAGCAATACAGGGGGGATCTCTATACCAGACTTCAAACTATACTACAGGGCTATAGTCATAAAAACAGCCTGGTACTGGCACAAAAACAGACCTGTTGACCAATGGAACAAAACCGAAGATCCAAATCTGAGCACATACAATTTCAGCCATCTCATATTTGACAAGGGGGCCAAGAAGCCACAATGGAGAAAAGACAGCATCTTCAGCAAGTGGTGTTGGCAAAACTGGATCACCACTTGTAGAAGAATGAAATTAAACCCCTACCTCTCACCCTGTACAAAAGTCAACTCCAGATGGATTAAAGACCTCAACGTGAAACCCCAAACTCTGAAGGTGATAGAAGAAAAAGTTGGCAGCAGACTACAAGACATAGGCGTAGGAAAAGACTTCCTAAATCAGACAGCAGCTGCACAAGAATTAAGGTTGACAATTGACAAATGGGACCTCATCAAACTCAAAAGCTTCTGTACATCAAAAGAAACAATCAAGGAAGTGAAGAGAAATCCCACAGAGTGGGAGGAAACCTTAACCCCAGATACATATGACAAAGCATTGATTTCCAGAATATATAAACTACTCAAAAACAAGAAAGAAAACAAATGACTCAACTCAAAAGATGGAGCAAAGAGCTGAACAGAGACTTCACAAGCGAGGAATTAGAGATGGCTGAGAAACACCTTAAAAAGTGTTCAACATCCCTAATAATTAAGGAAATGCAAATTAAAACCATGTTAAGATATTATCTCACTCCAATAAGACTGGCTAGGATCAAGAAAACAAATGATATCAAGTGCTGGAGAGGTTGTGGGGAAAGGGGAACACTCATCCACTGCTGGTGGGAATGTAAACTGGTACAGCCACTATGGAAAGCAGTGTGAAGAACCCTTGGAAGACTCAAAATGAGCTTTCCACCTGACCCAGTCATACCACTCCTAGGTATATACCCACAAGACTCATCTTACCACAGAGATACATGCACAGGCATATTTATTAAGCTCTCTCCACAATAGCAAAGAGCTGGAACCAACCCAAGTGCCCTCAACTGGATAGAGAAAATGTGGTACATCTACATAGTGGAGTTCTATGCAGCTGTAATGAAAGATGACATCATGAACTTTGAAGGTAAATGGATGGAACTAGAAGATATCATGTTAAGTGAAGTAACATAGTCCCAGGAAAACAAATGACGAATGGTATCCCTCATCTGTGGATGCTAGCACCAAGTACTTAGTTGTAAGGCAAACTGAGCAATGTTAATGTTATATTCCTTGTGATCTGAAAATAACTGTGCTCTTATAATGTAAACCCCTTAATGGGCTCTAGAATTAACCTACCACTTATTTTCAGAGTTGGGAATTTTCGGTATATGGATGGACGATATATATGCATATTTTAAAGTAATATAAGATCAAAGGAATTTGGAAAAACTAGTTTGTCATGACATTGTGTCCAACCACAGTATTTATTTTATGGGAGTGCTTCTTAGTATTTCTTATTTCTCAAGGCTGCTTGAGCTTTTGTCCAAGCCTTTTCTAAAATATTATTGAGTAGTTAAAAATATCAGGCTGGTGTAACTTAGCCTTTCTGGATGCTTAACGACCATACTTAATGCCCTACCACTTTGGCCAAGGGTCTTAAGGGATAACTTTGTTCCTTGCCTTCAGAGGTCAACTAAGTCCCAGGGGACTATGTATGGGGACATCTCTTGAAACGTTCTGCAAATGTGAGTCACCAATCTTCCTGTACAGGGAGATCTTGGAGATCAGAGGACTTCAGCCAGTGTCCAGTCTATAAAGAGGAAAGTCTGCTCATGCTTCAAAGAGGGAAGCCTGGTGTAGCAAGACCTGACTTTGTCCTCAAGTGGATGGAACTGGTGACTGAAAAGCCAAAAGGAGCCAGGCATCCCCTCCCCCCCCCAAAAAACCTGAGTGATCCTTGAGGACCAGATCCTCAACTGACCTTGAGAAAACAAAAACCTTGGTTAGTCTGGGCTAACTGTGTGGCCTTAAGCATCCAGAAGGAAAGTATAACCAGAAATAAATAAATAGTAAATCTGGAGAAATTGTACTTCAGGTATAAAACTTGAGATCTTAGTAAAAAGACAAAAAATAAAAAGACAAAAAGAAAAACAAAAAAAAAGCAGTTGTCAGTTATTTTGCCTATCTTACTGGCAAGTGCAGCTACCCTGTGGCTGCCACTGCTTTTGCCATCCTTCAAAGACATGAGACACAGCTTTTCAACCTTCCAATATGGACTGAAGACTCATGTCTATCCCAAAATCCTCCAAACCTTCAGTGCCAGATGGGGACTGCTGAGACATCCAACTTGTGGACTGAGCTACTACTGGGGTTTCAGCCTCTTCAGAGTATAGACTGCCAATGTTGGACTACCCAGGCTGTATAAAGGAGACCAGTACAGGAAGATCAAGACAGGATGTGCTGCTTACTGGACCTCATTTGGTGACCATGGGAAGGGAAAATTCCAATCTGGAACACAAGGGAAGAGCTGATGGTGGTTTGGGCTTGCCAAGGAGGAGACTTCAAACATGGCATCTTTCAGCCTAATAAAGAAAAAAATCATAAGCTGAAGATGCTAAAACCTATGATATATGTGGCATACATATGTGCATATTTTGGAGTGATGCATATTGGAAGGAATAAGAACAACAGAAAGACTGTGTCAAAAACTGGCTGGGGTTTATCCTGCATCATTACAGGAGCATGCATGGGCTCAAGACACTTCTAAGATGAGTCCATAGGGTTCATTCCAGCCCAGAAATGGTGCAGATGTCTTGGGCTTCCCTATGAGGCCATTGTACATCCCAGGGAACCTTCCCTCTTATATCACCTCTACCATGTTGAGCTGGAGAAAATGAATGCCTGTTACATTTGGCATACTTATGATTAAGCACTCATAAAGTTTCTAAACCAAAAGGGGAAAGATTACAAGAAGCATCAGGGGGCACAGAAAAACAACTCAGAATTAAAGATTGATTTTTACTTATGTATATGAGTATTTGCCTGCGTGTATGTATGTGCCATGCACTATGTGTGCACAGTGCCCACAGGGGTCAGAAGAAGATATTGGATTTATAGACAGTTATGAGCCACCGCATAGGTGCTGGGAATTGAATCAGAGTCCTCTACAAGTGCAGCAAGTGCTTTTAACCACTGAGCCATCTCTCTCCAGCCCCAACAACCCACAATTAGAGAAGCAAGAGGAAAAGGCTGAACGCTACCAAATAGATGGGTGTTCTGACCAAATGCTCTGAGAACAAACAAAAATTAACAAATGTTCTGAAAACAAAATTGATGATATCCAGCTATCAGCTGAAAATAAATCAATAGACTACAGACCAGAAGAAAGGGAGATGTGAGCCCCAGAACTCATCAGCTGCTACCCAGAGAGGCAACATGGATGGCTGGGCGCTAAGGACCTATGCTGGTTCCTGCTGTTGATCCAGTTGATAACTTCAGTGAAAGTAGATTGTCCTTAGGGGTCCCACATTGGTTGCCAAAAGTATTGACACAAAACACAGCTCTTAGCTCAAAGTGCATAGGAGATAATTTATCTGAGCCAAATATGACTGATGATGCCTCAAAACATAGACTCAGCTTGCTCCAACTAACAGGTACCAACATGGAAGTGGTTACATGAACTTTTACAGTCAAAGAATAAAACAAAGTCATGAATCAGTGAATTTTTCAAATGCATTGCCATGAACTCAGGTAGACAGTTTATAGAAAGGGGAATTGTTGTATGATGAAGAAGCTGTAATCAGTCCATGGCAGGATCTTTAACATGTGTGGCCTTTCTCTACAAACTTCAGTTCTCATGATAAAGGAACAAAACACAGTTCTCCTCACACCTCCCTTCTCTGCGTATCCTAAGTCCCTCCCTGACAAATGCATCCACTATTAGATGAAACTTTGACTATGCTAACTAAAGACCTCATATTGCTAGTTGGTATTTAAGGAATTTTACTTATCCTGTTTGTCTATGTTACTGTCATCACTCCCCTACACATCCTGTCAACTGTTTGTTGTATTTGGTTGTTGAAACTCAAATCTTTATGAACTCTGCCTTCATGCAGAGTTTGTTCCCACAAAGCTGAATATGATTAGAGATAGATAGACAACTATGATAATGGTCACTTTAAATTTCTGAGCACAAACTCCAATGGGCTTTAATGTTGGCCAGAACTCTCTGTGAGTGTTCTAGTTAGTGTTTGTATTGCTATATAAAAAACATAAGCAAAAGCAACCTGGAGAGGAAAAGGTTTATTCTGCTTAAATGTCCAGGTCACAGTTCATCATTGTGGCAAGCCAGGGAAGGAACCCAGGGCAGGAACCTGGAGGCAGGAACTAAAGCTGACCATGGATGAGCCCTGCTTACTGGCTTGTTCCTCTAGTCTATGCTCAGCCTACTTCTTATACAACCCAGCTCCTGCAGAGGGGTGGCACCACCCACAGTAGGCTGAGCCTTCCCACATGGCTCAGTAATCAAGAAAATGCCTCACAGACATGGCTGCAGGCCAATCTAATAGAGAAAATTCCCGAGTCAGTGTTTCGTCTTGCCAGGTATGTCACCTTGGCAGCTGAAGCTATCCAGCACAGTGAATATTCATATTGTACTCCAGACAGTCAGCTAGTGATTATAAGTCTCCACTTTACTTCAGATCTCCAACCAATACTATGTCACCCACCATCCATCCAGGCCCCTTATTTCTTACTGACTTTCCACTGAAATAACAGAAGCACTCTGAGGAGATCTTCCAGAAGCTTCGAGTGCCACAGCTTGAAACATCACTGTTGATATGTGTTGCTGTGCCTTCTGTTTCTAAGGAGGACTTGTCCCTGCTCTCCTTCAGGCAAATCTTTTAATTGTTCTGTCTCACCTCCCCTGAGACACTGCTGAAGCAATACTAGTTTCCATTGTGAATGTCTGTCCTGAAACTAGTTACTAGCATGCAAAAACTGTGGGTTTTCTGAAAGATGAAGGAAAGCATTTGTGATTTCCTTCTTTATTTTGGTCTCTCACTTTCTTGGCTCAGTTTTTAACTCTTTTCTTTATAGCAAGTCTTAAAACTTCTTAAGACAGGGCTGGAGTTATACCTAATATGTGCAAATCCCATATATATATAGAGAGAGAGAGAGATAGATAGATATACATAGATACATAGATATAGATAGATAGAGAGAACTCACTTCTTAAAGTTTTAAATCCAGAGATTTTTAAGTATAGTCACTATAGAATTAGTATGTATCTGTAATACTTCTGTTTATTTCTTAATAATTCTTTATTCTGACCCAAAGTTTTGTTACAGTCTCTCTGCATCACTTTACTTTATGAATTTGTATATAATTATGTAGAAGAAAATAGTCAAAATGTGCCAGCTCAAAAATAATAATTTATGCATGAATATTATACACAAATATATAATGTATACCATTTTTTATTTTAATTAATTTATTTTATGTGTATGAGTGTATTGCCTGCTTAGGTGTTAGTGCACTCATGTTGTACAATGCCCAAGGAGGTCAGAAGAGGGTATTGGATTCCCCTGGAACTGGAGTTATGGATGGTTGTTAGTTTCCATGTGGATGCTGGGAATCAAACCCAGGTCCTCTGCAAGAGCAGCCAGTGCTCTTTTTTTTTTTTTTGGTATATTTGAGACAGGGTCTCCCTGTAGCCCCAGCTGTCCTGGAACTCACTATGTAGACCAGGCTGGCCTTGAACTCACAGAGATCCACCTGTCTCTCCCTCCCAAGTGCTGGGACTAAAGTCCTGTGCCACCACACCTGGCCGGCAACCAGTGCTCTTAACTGCTGAGCCATCTCTCCAGCTTCTTTATACCATTTTTAATTAAAAAAAGATTTTTGGAAATGATTTAAATACAAAATTTAGGAACATTAGGAAGTTTATGTTTTTGTACCCCTAATCATAGATCAAAGATTTTGGATTATTGTCATCTCATCCAAATATGGACATGTAGAGAACTTGATTGATTTATTTTTACAAAAATATGACTATTTCACTTTCTTCATGCATCATGACTATTGACACAAAAACACAGTACTTAAACTCAAATAATAAATAATAATAATAATAATAATAATTGATAGTTTGTTCTGGAGCCAAATTTGAGTGACCATGGCCTGGAAACACAAATTCAGGTGTGTTCTTAATACCATGTTCCAACACAGAGACAATTTCATGAAGTTTTTATAGTAACAAAGAAAGTCATAAACTATCTAAAAATTTTCATTTAAAATGTTTATTTTATTTGTATGAGAGTTTTCCCTGTGTGTGTGTGTAAGTGTACCACCACATTTGTACAGTGCCCCCAGGAGTCAGAAGAAAGTGTAAGATCCCCTGGAACTGGAGTTACAGATGGCTGTTAGCCAGCATGTGGGTGCTGGGAACTGGACCCAGGTCCTAAGAGCAACCAGTGCTCTTAACATCTGAGTCATCTCTCCAGCACCCAAAGTATTTTTAAAATGCATCGGTGTGGGGCTGGAGAGATGGATCAGCGGTTAAGAGAGCCGACTGCTCTTGCAGAGGACCTGGGTTCGATTCCCAGCACCCACATGGCGGCTAAGAACCGTCTTTAACTCCAGTTCCAGGGGAATCCGACGCCCTTTTCTGACCTCCGCGGCATTGCACGACACGGGTGTACCAACCTACATGCAGACAGTACGCTCATACACATAAAAAAATTAATAAGGGCTGGAGAGATGGCCTAGCGGTTAAGAGCACCGACGGCTCTTATAGAGGACCCGGGTTTGATCCCCAGCACCCACATGGCGGCCGAGAACCGTCTGAAACTCCAATTCCAGGACATGGGTGCACAAACCTGCATGCAGACAGTACACTCATACACATAAAAAATAATAACATATAAATACATTGGCTACAGGAATGCAGGAAGATCTCTGCTATGGGCCTCATATATTATCAGACAGCAGTCTTTGAATGGGTGCAACCTAGGGGGTCTGTTTGTACATTCCAAAAGGGTCTTTACCAGTCAATCACAAGGATGTTGGGTCAAACATAAAGGAAGGCAACAAATGGCCATTAAGGAGCTAAAGGTAGCCGAGAGTTCCTGGTCCTCCTGCCTTTACCTACCAAGTGCTAGATAACAGGTGTGTCATACCCAGTTTCCTGGATTCTTTGCACTTAAAACAGATATAATTTTTATGCTGGAATTCCATATCTCTGACGACATTTTCATCTATGGTACGTGGGAGGCAGCTATCTGTATTCTTTCCTTCTACACGATTTATCATCTGTGCTAGTATTTACTAAACATCCAGATTGTATAACTGTTGCTATAAAAGATTTAGAATGCTGGGCATGGTGGCACATGCCTTGGAAGAGGGAGTTGGATCTCTGTGAGTTCAAGGCCAGCCTGGTCTACAGAGTGAGTTCCAGGTCAGCCAGGGCTACAGGGAGACCCTGTCTCAACCCACCCCCCCAAAAAGATTTAGAATGACATCTGATTTGTAAACATCAAATGAACTTAAACACCATCAAAATATTACCATCTCATCTCTTACTGAGAAAGTGTCAGATAATTTGCTACCCCGCTGATCTACAGGACAAAACGAGAGGTCCAAACACATATCTATTAAGAAACCTTGGGGCCAACCAGGAATAAAACAGTCATTTTTTGAGCAAACAATAATTTTGACTTTTCTTAAAATTGAAGAAAATTATGTGTGTGTGTTTTGTTTTGGTGTGTTTGTGTGTATATGCGTATGTGTTTTGTTTTGCTGTGTGTGTGTGCGTGTGTGTGTGTGTGTGTGTGTAAATGTTTTGGGGAGTGCCCTTGGAATCCAGAGGAAATCATTTAGTGTTCTCTTTTGCTCTTGAGAAATACTCTCCAGAGTGAATGGCTCTTACCTCAAACTCATGATATGCTAGGATTGGAGATGTGAGCTACTGAATCCTTTTATCTTGGAAATACAACATCCTGAGAAGAATTGTGAACAATAAGTCCCTATTTTCATTGACCATCATAATACAAGTAAAATTTTACATGAAACAAGGAAAACGAGCTATTTAAAGGAGATTATTTTTATTTTACCAAATAGAAATGATCCATCAGCAGCAACAGTTTTAAAAACACTAGAATTCAACCTGCGAAGTTTTGAAGGGAAAAAATCCTGCTTCACTGAAATTTGGATAAGTGTGGAGGGTTGTAATTTTCCAAATGCTAAACCACTGTATGTTATCTTACAGTGTGTTTTCTCGTTGTGTATCTATGTGTAGCGTTTCTCTGCTGCACTTTCTCTTTTGATAGGGCCCCTTAGGGGACAACTGATTGTCAATAACAGGTATCTTAACTGTGGCTACTTCTGAGCTTTCATAACAAACACATATCTATTAAGAAACCTTGGGGCCAACCAGGAATAAAACAGTCATTTTTTTGAGCAAACAATAATTTTGAAATAGTGCCTATTTCAGCACAGAATTTCTGTGTACCCTGTTCCGAACTGTTTGCTACAAGAAGGTATCAGCTGATGAAAGTCCAAGTTTGTATGGTGTAAGTTTCTGCATGAGGGAAGGAGAAGCTGTCTGCACTCTACTGCTGACTTCAGGTCTCCTTCACATTATAGATCATAGTTCTGTGTCAGTGCACAGTAAAAAGGGTCTGAAGTCCCTGTGCTGTATTCATTCATCCACCAGTCTTTGCTGAAGAAAGAAAATGGGTCTAGATGTCAGGTTGGAGTTGTGAACACAGTAAAACCTACAAAATGACGATGAAATGCAAAGAGCATTTTATCACAGAATATCCCACCTTCAAAAAACATATATACATAAAGGTTATTCAGGTTATCTATGAATTTATTTTATGTGTGTGACTGTCTAGACTATGTAAGTACACCTGTGGAGGCATCGGATCCCTGGCTGCCATATGGGCACTGGGAACTAAACCCAGTCGGCTGCAAGAAGTGCTCTTAACCACGGAACCATCTCCCCAGCTGAAATGATATTCAGTTTTGAGAACGAGTCAAGCAGTTGGGGTGTCTCTGCTCCCACTTCCAGTTGCTCCATCTGAAGCATATGGTTTCTACTGTTGACGCAGCTACAGGAGGGTAGGAGCAGATGGACAAATTCAGAGTTTCTGTTTTGGTTTGTGTTGTTGTTATTGTTTGTTTGTTGATTGGTATTTTTGAGACAGGGTTTTCCTGTAGCCCCAACCGGCCTGGAACTCACTATGTAGAGCAAACTGGCTTCCATCTCACAGAGATCCACTTGCCTCTGCCTCCCCAGTGCCAGGATTAAAGATGTGCGCCATCACACCTCACCTTGTTTTGTTTTTGAGCAGAAAGAACATATTTTTTATTCTTATTTTTATATTTTATTTTTTTATTTAAGTCTTGGATGTTTTGCCTGCATGTGTGTAAGTGCATCTGTGTCATCCAATGTGAACAGAGGTCAGAATAAGGCATCAGATCCCTGGAACTAGAGTTATGGCTAGGTGTTAGACATCATGTGGGTGCTGAGAACCAAACCCCGGTCCTCTATAAGAGCAACCAGTGCTCTTAAATGCTGAGCCATCTCTCCAACCCCCCTGGTGTAATTTCAAAATGTATGCTCACTTTTTGTACTAGGAATTGAACCCAGGGCCTCAAGAATGGTTCTATCACTAAGCTATACCTCTGGCTCTGGGTGGCCTTGTGGGAAGCAGCTTGACTCTTTCTCATAAAGTTAAAAGTACACTTAGCTACTTGACTCCACTATCCCATTTCTAGGTGTTCATCAAGTGAAATGAAAAAAAAAGTTTACATACAAAGTATTTTATCTATATTTATTTATAATAGCCCTAGACTATAAAGAAGGGGGCTGGAGAGATGTTCAGAGGTTAAGAGCGTTCGCTGCTCTTTCAGGGGTCATGACCTCAGTTCCTAGCACAGGTTGGGAGGGGGGAAATGAAGGGTGGACTCCAGCTCCAAGGGGTCTTCTGGCCACCACAGGCACTCCAACACCCCACACACAAATAAAAATAAAAAAAATTTAAAGGTGAAGAGATGGTTCAGAGGTTAAGAGCACTTGCCGTTCTTGCAGAGGACCTGGGTTCCATTCCTAATACCCACATAGTGTCGTAACCATCCATAACTCCGGTTCCAGGAGATCCAGGGCTCTTCTCCGGCAACTTCAGGCACCAGACACAAATGTGACACACTTATACACATGCAGGCAAAACACACACAGAAAATAAAAGCCAATACATTTTTAAAGAATAAATGAATACAATTTAAATAAGGAAGGAAGAAAGGAAAAGAGAAGAAAAAGAAGGAACAAAAGACGGGGCGTAGAAAACAGATCAATGGTTGCCAAGCCTCGCCTGGGTCTAAAGTGGCTTTTTGCTGTTTCCTGGCTGGGCTCATAACTTTGAACCTGGGTGAGGAACGTTAACATCTTCCACCGATTGTCAGGCACACGTAAATAATGACCACAAAAGTCCCTCCCCGCACCGCACCATTCTCTGATCCAGAAAAAGGCCTAAGAAGTTCGCCGTTGTCTGGGCACCAGAGCGGTCGAACTGGTCGGCAGCAGGGGAGGGGGGCACTTCCGCGGCACCCCGCGAAGGCTCGTCAGTGTGGCCTCCATTCCGCTCCGATCTAGCCTTGGAGACACGGGATGCCACTGCAGGACACAGCCGAGGACACCCGGGCTGGTCCCCGCCGGGCACGCGGCGTGTGCGGGAGGCCGCGGAGTGCAGCGGCCCGGCCGGGGGAGGCGCTGGGCGGGCGGCGGCGGCCGGGCGGCCGGTCTGACGCGCTGCGCTCGCTCAGCGCCTGCTCCACGCTCCGCGCACGGGCGGCGGGCCCCACCGCCCCATGGCCGGGCTGCGCGGTCGTCTGCCCCGCCTGATGCCCGCCTTCCGCTCCCTGCTCTACTGGTCCCTGGTCTATGGCTACTGCTGGCTGTGCGCCTCCATCCACCTGCTCAAACTTTTGTGGAGCATCAGCAAGGGACCTGCGCAGACCTTCCGCCGGGCGGCCCGGGAAAACCCTCCCGCGTGCCTCAACGACCCCTCCCTGGGCACCCACTGCTATGTTCGGATCAAGGTGAAGGCCGGCGCCCGCCTGGACAGAGCGGGAGGGAACGTGGGAGCCGGGGCTCTGGGCTAATCTTCCCGTGATGCCAGGCTCAGCGTCCCCTAGGGTACCTACCCTAGGGGCGGGCGGTGGGGACCCTGAGGACCCCGAGGGAGGCGGGGGACAAGGTATGGCTGGAGAAGGGTCAGGTTCCTGTCTTTATGTCCTCTCTTATCCAGTGAAAGGAGAGGGAGGGAGGAAGGGAGGGAGGGGAGGGGAGAGAGAAAGAGAGAGAGACCAGCAGTCCACTCTGCAGACACCTTTCACCTTTCTGTTTTTGAACGTGGAGTTTCTCTAGTCAGGGTCCTTTTTTATTACTGTCCTCTGATCCTCCTGTCACACAACCTCAGAATAATTCTGTCCTTTACCTCTGTGAGGGGCAGCTGTCTGCTGTGTCACCCTTTTGCCCTTTAGGGTTCAGTCAGCTGTGGAGAGATGTTAACTACAATGCTCTGCAGTCTCAGGAGGCTAGGCTTGTTCAGACTGTGAGATGGAGAGAGTGGACCGAATAAATCTTTGAAAGCCAGGAGGTGATTCTAATCTTTTATGATCAAAGCAGGATGAAAAAATAAACATGTTTGTGAGTAGGGAAGAAGACAGGAAGCTAGGGACCAAAGGAAAGGAATAAGAAGTGTCTACCTTTCCTTAATAATTTACATTCCCTCAGCTTTAAAACAAATTATTGGTATTGCAAACAGACTCTTTCATTGGCCTTCCTTGTCCCAACTTCTATCACTGATGCTCCAGGTGGTGAAGAGAAATAGTTCCTGCTGCACACACTATAGTCGGACTCACAGGTCTTTCAAAACCAGCATCATACGAGAGATATTTATGTCACTGAGCCCTGATATCCTATTAGGACCTACACTGCCCAGCAACTAGCATTCCCAAAGGTGAGAGGAGCCCCTAGTTGATTAAGAATTAAGTGGGGTCATGTTTGCCTTAAAAAAAACCCACATTAAACAAACTAGTATAGTTTATTATTAAAATGATCACCCTGGCACATACTCAATGAAACAAAATATTTATTAAATCCAATAGAGTGCCTATATTATTTCATTCTCCAAGACTCGCCACTAAAAAAGAAGGAAGAAAGGAAAGAAGGAAGAAGGAAGGAAGGAAAACGAAGGAAGATAAGTTCAGGGCAAAGTCACATGTTAACTCTGATCAACATTAGGACAAAATACAGCTTATGAGACATCCTGAACTACTCATATCTTTCACCTGCCCCAGAGATACGGAACCAGGAATAGACAAGTTACTGATTTAGTCACCTAGTCACTTCCCTGCCCTTAACTACTATTTTACTTATTTATTTACTTACTTATTTATATTTGTACTGGGACTCAGTCTAGGGTCTTGTTCATGTTAAGCAAGTGCTGTACCACTGAGCTACATCCTCAGGTCTCCCAACTTCCTGTATGGCCTATGTAAACATCTTGCACCTCATTTGGGGCAGTACTGGGAATTGAACCTAGGGCCTCATGCACGTAAAGCAAGCACTCTACCACTGAAGTACAACCTCAGCCCTTGGACCTCATCTTCTAAATCCGTCTAAGGATGGAGTTTAATGAGAGGACCTTAAGACTCTTTCATATTCCAAAAAGCAGTTGCTTGAAAGGCTTGAAACAAAATTCAGTGTCCTCGGTCAGCTTTGGGTTCCTAGTTTCTTTCATAGGTTCAGAGTTTTTGCTTTTCTTGCTCAGTTTTTCCTCCGCTTTCCTCTCTTGTTGGCTTGGTATTTGCAGTATGCTTCTCTCCTTCCCATTCCTTTGATTGTCCTTAAGCTGTTGTGTCTTCCATGTGCAGAGGGAGTTCTTGGGCGTTTGGTCTGTTCTGCTGTTAGAAGCACACACACCTGCCAGGTGAGGGCCTGGAAACCGTACATGCAACACTCAAAATAATAGTGTGGGAAGAAGACACCTAAAAATAAGAGAAGGAGGTGTGAATTATATAACTGATGGCATAGCTTTTAAAGCTGAGAAAAGTGCAGGGCAAGGAGGTAATGTAGCAGGAGTCGAAATTCAGAGTAGAATTACTTACATGTCTTGCAGAATTTGAAATGGAATATGACACGTCAGTAAGATGGAAACTACAAATTGTGACATTTCAGAAGCTCAAAATATATAAACTGTCCTTATAGTAGAACAAGAAAGGGAGGTTGTGATGACAGAAACACTGATGAAAGAGAATCGGTTCATTTATCTTATTGATAATCCATGTTTTCAAAATTAATTTCTTTATTTCTCAATGTAAAAAATAATTCAAGTGAGTATTTTTCCTGTGAAATGGAAATACAAAATGTCTTAATCCAACAATACCCAGTGTCACTCAAATTCCGTGCTTTCCACTTTCAGGACTCGGGGTTAAGATTTCACTATGTTGCTGCTGGAGAGAGGGGCAAACCACTCATGTTGCTGCTCCACGGATTTCCAGAATTCTGGTAAGTTACCAACCAACTGTTTCTTCGGCCTCAACACTTAACTTTCCGGCTTAATCTGGTTAATGCTGCTGTAAAAGAAGAAGTAATTTTTTTCTCCGTTCTGGAGCTGGGAGGTCCAGGCTCAAGACTCTGGTATCTGGTGGGGGTCTCCTTGTTGGGCCATTACATGATTGAAGGTGGAAAGACAGGAGGCAGAAGATAGAGAGTTTATGCTCATGTGTGACATTAATTGCATGAGTCGAGGTCTCTCATGTCCTAGTGACTGATTGCAGGTCCCATTCTTTTATTTTTATTTTTATTTATTTTTTTTTTTTTTTGAGACAGGGTCTCCCTTTAGTCCCAGCTGGCCTGGAGTTCACTTTGTAGACCAGGCGGGCCTTTAACTCACAGAGATCCACCTGCCTCTGCCTCCCAAGTGCTAGGATTAAAGGTGTGTGCCACCATGCCCGGCACAGGTCCCATTCTTAATATGATTACAATAGCAATTAAATTTCTACATGAGCTTTGGAGGAGGAACAAGCATTCTAATTGTAGAACTTACCATAAACTTATTTTCTTATAATGACAGACTTCATGACTATTTCCCAGAGTGACTATTCTGAATGTTCCTGAATTATAGCAATGGTTTTTCTCCTTATCTGAAGAAACCTGCATGTGACTATTCTAATTTTTCTTTAAGACAGAGTCTTACTATATAGCCCAGGCTGGTCTTGAGCTCACGATCCTCCTGTCTCAGCCTCCCAAGTGCTGCCATTACAGCTGGATACCATATGTCCAGCTTTAATTTTTCTCTTTATGATTAAAATATATCTTCTAATGTTTGAAATTTCTGCAGTTTCAAGTTATAATATTTTTTTTTGTAGAATAACCACTGTGAGGAAAGGAGAGTGTAAACAATCCAACACTCTGGAATAGCTTTCAGGAAGCTTTGTGGAGTAGGCAGTAAGAAGATTCATGGAAACAATATAAATGATTTCCTGTGCACATACTCATAGGCTCACATGAATGCAGGTTATATTTAAGGGGTAAATACTTCAAAGAAGAAAGAATATAGCCAAAAATATACAGTTGTTACTGTCTTCATGTTTTATGTGATCATAAAATATCAGAGGCAGCTAATTTGTAAAGAACAGACATTTACTTCCACCATTCTAGAGGTCAAGATCTTCAAGATTATAGACTCTGCAATTTCCAGGCTGTTCTTCCAAAACGCTGTCTGGTTGCTTTGTCCTTTAGAGAGGGCCCAAATACTATGTCCTCATATGGTTGAAGGAAAAAGGGGGTATCTGATTCCCTCAAGCCTTTTTAGAAGGTTGCTAATATTATTTATTATGATGATTTAATCACTCCCTGATGTATTCTCCATTGATCCAAAGGACACAAATAACAACAGATGAAAGCAACATCCAATTGTTAAGAAAAGTAGACATTTGTTAAACAAAAAAAAAAAAGATGGTGGATACTGAATAAAAAATCTGTTTTTTATGGCAGATGGTGCATAAACTAAGTAAGTCAAAAAATGGATATAAAAAGACATTCTCTGAGTTGACTCAGAAATCAACTCAGAATATTGGCTAACTTTTGAAAGGTCTGGAATAGCATCTATCCCCAAATTTCTCCCTTACTGTCTCATGATGTCTAGAATTTCAACATTAAAAATTCTTCACCTCCTTCACAGCTTTCAAGATTTTGTGCCAACCAAAGTCCCAATTTAAAGTGCATCTAGCTCTTGGAGCCTGTTGGAAGGTTCCTGCAGGAGTGTATACAGCAACTCATATCCTTAACCAGAAAATGGTCCTCTTCTTTGCAGGAAGTTTGTCCTCTTCCACCCAGCACAAAACTTTAGGAGGGCTGCACATAAGGCAGTAGGGAAGGAAACTGACCCCGGCCAAGCCAGCCAGATCAGCCATATGGAGCCTGGTGATCAGTGAGGGCACACCTAGCCAGAACTCCCTCACATCTGAAAATGCATCTTGCTCTGCAAAAGATATTATCTTTAGGCAATTTAGTCAATATTTTATGAATGAAGAAAGGAGATTTATGAACAAGTACATTGAGAATGTTAATCTACTAGAAAGTATTAAGTATGGAAGGAAGGATGGCAAAGACCCATCCATCTCTTATTTTTGTAGAGCAGTAAGCCTATAGGTGCCTCTTCCTGTGAAGACGTTTCCTACATGAAGATTTTTGACTCCCCTCCTCTGGATTTAGCTGCATGAATGAACATAAGTCATTGTCATCTGTTCTTCCATCTGGAGACAACCTAATTAGACAGTAGAACAGCTCCCTAGTGTAATTCTTACACATACAGGGACTCACTTCATGGAGTGCATGGCATGGCTGCTTACAATAAAATGTTTTACTCTGAAGCATTAGTCAAGTTCGCCCAGAATAACCTGAGCAGGAGTGCTTTCTTCACCACGCTCTGGCTGCAGGACCCTCCTGCTCAATCACCTACAATATTATCTTGAAGAGATTTTGGTGAAGCTAGAATAGTATGGCCCCAGAAAATACTTTTAAAATGTTCATATGAAGGATAGGGAAATGGTTCAGTATGTAAAGCGCTTGCTGCTTGAGTATGATCAGGGTTTGGATCTCCAGCACCTGTATAAATACTGGGTGGGCGAGCAGCCCATCTAACATTCCAGTGCTGGAGACGCAGAGACGGCATTCCCTGGGGCCCCCTGTCTAGCTGAGTGGCCAAATTAGCAAGTTCTAGGTTCACCTGAGTGACTCTGCCTCAATATTGTACGTGGAGAGCGAGACCTCTACGGAAAGATACACACATGCTCACCCACACAAACATACCTGCAGAAAAATGTTCATTTTCTTCCTTCATCCTCACCCATGCCATGTGGAGAGCCAGTTTCCTGATTCTGGTGATAATAATGATGGGCAGCTATTACTGCTGATGTGCCATGGTTCAGGGACTCTTCAGATTGTCTTACAGACACTCAAGGAGCATACGTACCCAGAAACTGGCAGTGCCAGAGAACAAGGTTCCCTGCTCTTGGATTCAAAGCTGACCTCTGTTGCTCATCTTCAGTCCACGGGCGTGATGATCATCCAGTAACATTAAATACCACAGTTTATTCATTCAGTTGGGAATCAGAAATCAGCCAACAACATGGGCATGGGGGCACATGTGGAACTTGGTAGGTAGAAGCAGAAATCAAGAGTCCAAGGCCATACTTGTCTACATAGTAAGTTGGAGGCCAGCCTGGGCTTCATGAGACCCTGTCTCAAAAAAAAAAATTATCCACTGGGCATGGTGGCGTACACCTTTAATCCTAACACTCGGGAGGCAGAGGCAGGTGGATCTTTTTGAGTTCAAGGCCAGCCTGGTCTACAGAGCAAGTTCCAGGCCAGCTGAGGCTACAGGGAGACCCTGTCTTGAAAAAGACCAAAAAAAAAATCATCCAACAATACTTTGGCATTTTCAATCATTATGTGAAAAGAATTCATTTTTCTGATGAAGAAAGATGATGGTATTTATCTACAAGCTTGTCCTGCTCTTTTTCCTCCTGCAACTTTACCTCTTTAGATGTGGATCTTTCTACATGAAGATGGAAATGAGCCTTCAACAATTTCAGCTACTTGGTAATGGTCTCAGAGAGTCCTGGGACATGGCAGTGTTACCCACTTAATCCATGCAGTAGACGTTCTGTCTTATTTTGCAATGAAGTGGTGTCACACACTTTTATTCTCAGCCTGTTGGAGGCAGAGGCAGAAGGATCTGAGTTTGAGGTCAGTCTGGTTACATAGAGAGCCAGCCAGAGCTCCCTAGTGAGACGCTGTCTCAAAAACAAAACAAAACAAAACAAAAAAAGCAAGAACAAATCTACAAAACAACACATTGTTGGATGTATAAACTTTGTACATGCTCTCGACTTATAAATTTTGACCATCTTCAGTGGCTAGGACAGCTTCGGGGGGCCCAACACTGGTTACTAGACATCAGCCTGGTTTGACCCAGCAGTCAAATCTTGACTGTGTGTAAAAGGGATCAGGTGCTGTGAGGAAGGCCCAGTGTGCTGGCATATGCCTTTAATCCCAGCATATGGGAGACAAAGGCAGAGGGATCTCCGTGAAATGGAGGCCAGCCTAGTCTACATAGTGAGTTCCAGGCCAAATGGGACTACAGGGAGACCCTGTCTCAAAAACAAATAAACAAAAAAGACTATGAAGAATGGTTTACTTATTGAAAAACTATTAGAAGCATTTTCCAGAAGTTAGGAAATACATGCATCTCAGAGACAGGACAAGTTTCTTCTGTTCACCAGTCTACCAATTATCATACCAACAAAAAGCCTTCCTATACTTTAATTAATTTTTTATTTTTTGCCTTTTCAAGACAGGGTCTCCCTGTAGCCCCAGCTGTCCTGGAACTCGCCTTGTAGACCAGGCTGGCCTTGAACTCACAAAGATACGCCTGCCTCTGCCTCCCGAGTGCTAGGATTAAAGGCATGCGCCACCACGCCCGGCAAGCCTTGCTATACTTTAAAACAACAGCAAACCCAAATAACTCATTTGCTCAGATAGGCCCTAGTGTATTCATTGAACTTTACTGACCATTAATCTGAAAACTACCTGGTTATTTAGAAAAAGTCCCAATGCAACCACATGTGGATGGCTGGTAATGAACTCCTTCCATGTGTCAAACCCTAAACACAGCCCTCTACCAATGCACCACTGTCCTTTCTCCTAATGAAAGTGCCATTGTTACCCCTTCCATGGGCTCTAGTCAACTCTCTATTCAGGTGCTAGTGGAAAAAAAAAATCAATCCAAGTTTTAGAATTGAAGACAAAACTAAGATTTAAGTTTCTGGGCAAAATTTTTCTTTTCTTTACATTTTAAGGCCAAGGATAGACCTTCCTCACGGCATTCAGACCTATTTCAGGTTCTGTCATTAACTCTAAAAGGTTTTCCCTTGTAAGTAAGTTAAGTTCTCTGTAAAAACACATAAATTGTAAACTTGTTTGTAGATCTGGCAGGCCAGAAATACTTCATCCAGTGAAAACAAAATAATAAGCTAATAAAGTATATGTGGAAGTGCACTGGGTAGGCAAAATGGTGCAGGGGGTAAAGTTGCTTGCCACCAAGCCTCATGCCCTGAGTTCCATCCCCAGAGCCCACATGGTAGAAGGAGAGAACCTACTCCTGCAAGTTGCCCTCTGACCCCCACGTGTGTGTTGTGGTGGGTGTACATGCCCACACGTATACGCACAAAAATAAACCAGTTGATTTTATTTATTTATTTATTTATTTATTTATTTATTTATTTATTTATTTATCTTTTCGAGACAGGGTCTCACTGCAGCCCCAGCTGTCCTGGAACTCACTCTGTAGACCAGGCTGGCCTTGAACTCACAAAGATCCACCTGCCTCTGCCTCCCGAGTGCTAGGATTAAAGGCGTGCGCCACCATGCCCTGCCTTAAAGCAGTTAATTTTAAAACAAACACAAAGGCACAATGGGGCTGGAGAAATGGCTCAGGGGTTCAGAGTGCCTGCAGTACAATCACAACGACTAGAGTTTGGATCCCAGAACCTACATACCAACCCACCAATCCAGGAATCCTGCAGAAATGCCTGTAACTCCAGCTCCAAGGGATCCAATGGCCTCTGCGTGCACAAGTGAGCACATCTGAACGGCCACATTCACATGTACAAACAAAAATAAAATGGGTTTTTAGGGCCAGGAGAGATGGCTCACCAGCTAGGAGCAATTCAGGTACCAACGCTTATGCCAAAAGGCTCATGACCACCTATAACTCCAGCTCCAGAGGATCCAATGCTCTCTTTTGCTCTTTGAGGTCACCCACACACATGTTTTATATTTATTTTTATATTTATTTATTTATTTATTTATTTATATGTGTATCGGCGGTCAGAAGAGGGTGTCAGATTCCCCAGGAACTGGAGTTAAAGATGGTTCTTAGCCACCATGTGGGTGCTGGGAATCGAACCCAGGTCCTCTGCAAGAGCAGTTGGTGCTCTTAACCGCTGAGCCATCTCTCCAGCCCTACCCACACACATGTAACACAGACACACAGACACACACACACACACACACACAACACACATATAAAAGAAAAGCTTATAATTAAAAAAAATCTATTTAAAAATGTCCAAAACATGATACAAATATAATGAATATATTTATTACCTGAGTAGCTGTTGAGAAATTATAATATTTAATGTATATTATTGCATAATACACAAAGACAGTACGCTCCTGGGTATTCTTTCTTAAAACCCAAAGGAGACATTAAAGAAGAAACATATCTGTAAAAACTTTAGCTAAACCAGCCTCAAATATGGCTGTTTGTCAAAAGATGACTTTTCTCGCTCCACCTCAATTTGCATCTCTTTTAATATTTTGAGCTGACTGAGGCAGTTTCTGTGAGTCACCTCTACCCTCAGCTGTCTGGAATGCATGCCTGTACCATGACTCACGTGCAGAGGCAAATGCAGGCTCCTCACCCAGAGCTCAGCACAGAGGCACTAGCCACAGCCTCCATGGTGAAGACAGAAGGGGCGTTGCACACCTCAGAGTGGCTGGCCCAGGAAAACCAGAATCTGGCCTCACCTTTACAGTAATAACAGGGAAAGAGGTTGGGTGGTTTGTTGTTGTTGGTTTGTTCTTCCAAATGATCTCTGCTGTTATCTAAAGAAAACTACCAGCAAAGCTGGGCCTGGTGATGCATCCCTATAATCCCAACACCGAGCAGGCCAGTGGGGACAGCACAGTGAGCACCAGGCCAGCCAGGGCTATGGAGCAAGACCCTAGCACAGAAACAAACAAAAAGCTGTAGGAATAACTGACTTTTAACCTTGAAACCAAAAAACTAGTCATTGAACCATACACTCTTATGACCTGGGCCCCTAGACTTGATTCCTTAGAACCTCAGTTTGCTGCTACACCCCAAAATAGTGAATGAATGTGGGTATGCTTGAGAGCTAGTATACCAGAGCACTGAAAGGCAGCACATTCATCTCCACTGAAAACAGTGAAAATGGAGTATCGCTTGACCTGTGTGTGTGTGTGTGTGTGTGTGTGTGTGTGTGTGTGTGTGTGTGTGTGTGTTACGCCTAGGGATGGAAGGGCGAGATTGCTTAATAAGGGTGGATCCAAGTTTGTACTAAAAATTGAGGCTGGAGAAATGATTTTGAATAAAAATATGGGTGAGGCTTGACTCCACAGCCCAGCTCAAGAAACTTCTAAGGGAATGGGTATCCCCTGAGTTCAGGTCCACTATTAAAAAACTGAGTCAGGCAAAATTGTAATGTGGCATGGTAACACTGCAAAAAGCTACCACAAAAAAGGCAAATGTATGAAAGTAGTTCTTTTTACAATATTGTAAGGGCTGTGACTTGTGTACAACCATGTCACATAGAGGGTTGTTTTTGTTTTCATATGAACAGCATATCCATCAGTCTGTCCCTGTAGTGATTTCTTTTTTAGTTTAAGGCTGAAATGGAGTTTCAAATGTGCTATTATTTATGGATTCCAGGCATTCAAAATTAATCTTTGGGGGCTGGGGAGGTGCTTAGTCAGTAAAGAGCTTGCCACGCAAGCAGGAGAGTCTGAGGTTTATCTCCTGACCCAGTGCAAAAAAGCTGTGTGTGGTGGCACACACTTAGAATCTTAGCACTGGGTAGGTGCAGACAGACAGATCCCTGGGGCTTGCTGGCCATCTGGCCTATAAGTACCAGGCCAGGGAGGGATCCTGTCTCAAAAAAGCCCTAAATGGATGGTACATGAGGTTACCCTCTAGCCTACACACACAAATCCACACATGCACATACACACCCATGCATGTGCACATGCACATGCACATATATACCTATAACTATAAGAGCACACACATACATGTGTACATAAAAATTACTGTTTGTTCAGTTTCCCTGTTTCTTAAAATTGTTTAGGACACTGATTGTTAATAACAATAGTTTCATTACAACATTTTCTTTTTTGGGGGCGGCTTTTTGAGATAGGGTCTCCCCGTAGCTCCAGCTGTCCTGGAACTCACTAGGTAGACCAGGCTGGGCTTGAACTCACAGAGATCTGCCTGCCTCTGCCTCCCAAGTGCTAGGATTAAAGGTGTGTGCCACAATTCCCAGCTATAACATTTTAATATATATATATATATATATATATTCCCCATATACCATACATACATTGTATTTTGCTCATATCTGTCCCCCAGTTACACTCCTTTGCTTTCCTTCCTCTTTCTTCTGTTCCTGTCGCTCTCTCCAAATAGTCTTCCTTCTGCTTTCCTGCCATATGTACTATATATATATATATATATATATGTGTGGTGTGTGTGATTGTGTGGTGTGGTGGTGTGTATACATATATATGTGTGTGTATATATGTATATATATACCTAAATCTAGACTAAATCTAGATTCTACAGATGAAATAAAACATACAACATTTATTACTTTCCTCCCATTGTTAAGTTCCTTCTTCCTCCCATATCATCCCCATCTACTTTCATCACACACACACACACACACACACACACACACACTTTGATCTAGATTCCACATATGAGAGAAAACATGCATTATTTGCCTTTCTGAGATTGGCTTCATTTTGGTTAACAGTCTCCAGTTTCCTGCAAACAGGACAATTCATTCTTTCATATGGATAAATACCACTCCATTGTCTATACACCACATTTCTTTATCTATTCATGTGTTGATGAGCATGTAGGCTGAGTCCATAGCTCAGTGCTCTGATAAACATGAATATGTAAGAAGGATCTCCAGGATAGGCTGACCACCTGGAACTGAATCCAAACTATGCTGTTCTCTGTGTGCTTTAGAACTTAGATAACCTTGGGGCTGGAGATGGCTCAGCAGTTAAGGGCGCCAACTGCTCTTGCAGAGGACCGGGCCTGATTCCCAGCACCCACATGGTGGACAAGAACTGTCTTTAAGTCGGGCATGGTGGCACACACCTTTAATCCTAGCACTTGGGAGGCAGAGGCAGGTGGAGCTCTGCGAGTTCAAGGCCAGCCTGGACTACAGAGTGAGTTCCAGGCCAGCTGGGGCTATAGGGAGACCCTGTCTCAAAAAAAAACCAAAAAATCAAAAAAACAGATAACCTTGCCCTCTAAGTCCTTATTTGCTTAGTTTGACCTACTTCATAGTATTGTGATTTTGTTTGTGTATATGGTTGGTTAATTAGGTTTTTGAGACAGAGTTTCTTATATCCAAGGCTACTTTGTACTTCTCGCAGAATGACCTTGAACCTCTGATCCTCCTGCTGCTACCTCCCCAGTGCTGGGATAACAGGTATGCAACACCACTGCCTGGTTTATTCAGTATTGGGGATCGAACCCAGGGCTTCATGTGTGCAGTCTACCAACTAAGCCACTTCCCAGCCCTAATAACTACCATATGTAATGCATTCAGAATTGTGCTGACTCATAGTAAGGATTCTGTAGATGCTGGCTCAGAGAAGATTTTTAAGTAAGAACATGTAAGAGAGCTTGTGTTTTTGCTGTTATTTGGATTTGTCAAAGATATAGGTAGGTGATGGGATGAAATGGCAACTGTGAGACTAATCCATTGGCTCCTGCATAACCAAGGTTTGAATTAAAGGAATCATAGCGAAATAGACAGGAGAAGTGATGACATAAATTCCTAAGAGGTGAAAGCTGCTTTGTTGATTGGGCATGAGGGAGAGATAGAGGAAAGAGCTGGCTTCAACTACAAAGACAAAGTAATCAATTCAAAATTATAACTAAGGCTCATAAGAAAATGGTTCAATCACAGGAGTTGATGAGGAACCTACATCTTGCATTGGGTACAACCCAGAGACAAAAGTAATAAGATTACTGTGGCCTAAGCTGGGGAGATTGCTCAGAGGGTAAAAATGTTCAGTGTTCAAACATGGGGACCCGAGTTCAGATCCCCCAACCTACGTAAAAGCTAGATACATAACATGAGTATCTGTGATCACAGTGACACTATGGGGAGAGGGGTGGGAGATGGAAACAGGATCCCTGAACGCTCGCAGGCCAGCTATGCTGATGTGTGTAGTAGAAAAGCAGCAAAGAGGGGCAGGAGAGATGGCTTAGCGGTTAAGAGCGCCAACTGCTCTTGCAGAGGACCTGGGTTCGATCCCCAGCACCCACATGGCTCCTGAGAACCGTCTGTAACTCCAGTTCCAGGAGAACTCCAGTTCCAGGGAAATCCGACACCCTCTTCTGATCTCCGCAGCATTGCACGACACGGGTGCACAGACCTACATGCAGATAGTACATTCATACACATAAATAAAAAAATTTTAAAAAAAGAAAAGCAACAAAGAGACCCAGACTCCAGAGGCTGTCCTCTGACCTCCACAACATGCCAGCGATATATGTGTGCTCACATTCATACAACACAGAGATGGAGAGAGAGAGAGAGAGAGAGAGAGAGAGATTACCATGATCTAGCCAAAGATGATACTGTTAACATTTTCAGATTCATATTGTCAGTGCTTTTGTAGGTTTTCCTAAGTCACATACATTCTCATAGTGGATTAGAGATTCTCTACCAGTCATCATTTCAAATGTGTGTCTGGCACCCTTCCTGATAATGTCTCTATAATGTGATTTGCCACATTGATCTTATTGCTCAAAGCCACTCTGCATTGCCGTGTCCTTCTCTATGCTGGTTGGTAACTTGAGACCTCTGTGTTCACTGGTCACCACACTCCAGAAGTATTTTCAGAGAATAACTTTTTATTTTGTTTGTGTCAGTTAATTTTACAGTAGGCTTCCATGAGCAGATGTGCCTGCAGATGCTTTTTAAAAGTGCCTATTTTTGAAGCCGGGCGTGGTGGCGCACGCCTTTAATCCTAGCACTTGGGAGGCAGAGGCAGGCGGATCTTTGTGAGTTCAAGGCCAGCCTGGTCTACAGAGTGAGTTCCAGGACAGCTGGGGCTACAGGGAGACCCTGTCTCGAAAAGACCAAAAATAAAAAAAAATAAAAAAAAATAAAAGTGCCTATTTTGAGTTCAAAAATATAGTGAGTCGTTCTGAAAATTTGGTTTTTTTTATGTTAATGATTCAAATTAACTTATTTGAGGAAGAAAATCTCCTAGATCTTTGTATTTATTTTATTTTTTTAATTAATTTTCTTTATTTCCATATGTGTATGAATGTACTGTCTGCATGCAAGTTTGTGCACCCGTGTCGTGCAATGCCACGGAGGTCAGAAGAGGGTGTCAGATTCCCCTGGAACTGGAGTTCTCCTGGAATTGGAGTTTCAGACGGTTCTCGGCCGCCATGTGGGTGCTGGGGATTGAACCCGGGTCCTCTGTAAGAGTGGTCGGCACCCTTAACCACTAGGCCATCTCTCCAGCCCATAGATCTTTGTATTTTTAATTAATTCTTTGGTCCCCTGATTAGATGCAGGGAGGATACCTGACCAGCAGAGGCTGCCAGGGGTAAGCTGAAGCCTTGTGGTCATTATAACTGGTCAGTGCTGGTGCTATTTTGGTCATTTACTGTTCCGATCCTTTCTTATACTCATGGGCTATGATTTTCTTCACTGATTTCTTTCCTTTAGTAATCACAGATTTATCTTTTAAAAAGATTTATTACATTTTTAATTTCGAGTGAATATGTGCAGGTACCTGAAGAGGTCAGAAGGTGTTGGATCACTAAAACTGGAGTTACAGGAGGTTGTGAGCCATCCACTGTGGGTTCTGGGAGCCAAACTCAGGTCGTCTGAATGAAGAGCTGATGCTCTTAGTTGATGAGCTGCCTCTCCCAGCCCTCCACACAGGCTTATCTTACACAGTTGTTCTATTGTATTCTTTCTCTTTTTTTCTATTGTATTCTTTCAATCTTAAGACTGAAGACACACACACACAGACACACACACAGACACACACACAGACACACAGACACACAGACACAGACACACACACACACACACACACACACACACACACACACACTACTGCTAAGCCCTATTTCACTGTGAAATAAGGTTAAGTAATGAATTTTTCCAACAGTGGAATCAAATGTCTCTGCAGTACAAAAGCATTTCTGCTTCTCTTACTCTCCCAAAATCCAGGGCCACATATTTATTTTGGCAAAACTTACTTTATCTTCCTTCTTATTTTAAAGTATTATAATCTTGGACTCAGTCTAGAAATCCATTCTATAAAACAACTTCTTGGTAAAGATTAGAAAAACAATTTATTAAGTGTATATAAGCACATTGATTTTTAGTATCTATTATTTCACAATTTCTATAAACACTGGTTCTTTGTTATATATTTCTGGAGTGAGTAAAAAGATTAACTATTCCTACTGAAGATGGTCTGTGCTTCTTATATTTTAAATAAGGAATTTCTGCCGGGCATGGTGGCGCATGCCTTTAATCCTAGCACTTGGGAGGCAGAGACAGGCAGATCTTTGTGAGTTCAAGGCCAGCCTGGTCTACAGAGTGAGTTCCGGGACAGCTGGGACTACAAGGAGACCCTGTCTCAAAAAGACAAAAAAAAAAAGGAATTTCTGACAGTGTTCTACTTAGGAAATCTTGACTGTCACTGGTTTGCTGGTTGATTTGAAATTGGGTGTCACTATACTAACCAGATTGGCCTCAAATTCCTGCTTAAGCCCCCTCCCAGTCATTGTCTCAGGTAGCTGTCAGGGGTCATCACCATGCATCCACCAATTGATGCTATTCTTTGTTTTTTGCGGTTCTTAGCCTCAGCCTTTAACGGCTGCACTATCCCCACAGCCCTGATGTTATTCTTTGTATTAGTCAATTGCATATTTAATTTTTTTACAGTGTGTGTGTGTGTGTGTCTGTGTGTGTGTGTGTCTGTGTGTGTGTCTGTGTCTGTGTGCTCATGCACACCATGGCACATGTGTGGAGGTCAGAGAACAGCTTGTGGGAGTGGGTTTCTCCTTCTACCATATAGTTTCTGGGGATCAAACTCAGCTCAGGTGTTAGGCTTGCTGGCAAGCACCTTTACCCTTCCTTCTCTGTGGCCAGTAGTTTTAATGTTGTTTTTTTGACCCTGCAGGTATTCTTGGCGTCATCAACTGAGAGAATTTAAAAGTGAATACAGAGTCGTTGCGCTGGATTTGAGAGGCTATGGAGAAACAGATGCTCCTGTTCATCAAGAGAATTATAAATTGGACTGTTTAATTACAGATATAAAAGATATCTTAGACTCCTTAGGTAGGTGAGCCATTCTTACATAGTTTTAATTCCTTTTAAGGAAGTAACATTTAATAGCTGTGAATTGATCACTTCTTTCTTTGGAGGACATTTTCCATCTACCAGAACTGTTAGCAAGATCCTGTCTGCATGGTTTCAAATAAACAGCCCAAAATATTTATTTGGGAAATTTAAAATCATCAAACTGACCTGTGACCATGTCGGTAAGACGTTTGCACAAATGGTAAGTAATGAAGGCCCAGTCTACTGTGGGCAGTGCCATCCCTAAGCAGGTTGGCCTGGGCTATGACAGGCTGGAGAGATGGCTCGGCGGTTAAAAGCACTGACTGCTCTTGCAAGAGGACCCAGATTCGATTCCCAGCACCCACATGGCAGATAACAACCATCCAAAACTCCAGTTCCAGGGGATCTGATGCCCTCTTCTGACCTCTGTGGACATTGCAGGACACAGATGCACTTACATACATGCAGGCAATACACTCATACACATCAAATGAATATGTATATATAAAAAAGAAGGGTAACTGAGCAAGCCAGAGGAAGCGAGCCAGTGAACAGCATTTCTCCATGGTCTCTGCTTCAGTTCCCGCCTGCAGGTCGCTGCCTTGAGTTTCTGCCTTGGCTCCCCTCAGTGATAAGCTGTGATCTGTAAGCCAAATAAACCCTTTCCTCCCCGGGTTGGTTTTGGTTATTATTTTTTTTTATCACAGCAACAGGAAGCAAACCAGAATGTACATAGTTTAAGTGTTGTACTCCTATGTCACTGGTAGTGCAGTGGGCTTGTTTACACCAGCAGCACAACATGTGAATAATGAATTGTACTGCCTCATGAGGCCACCTACCATGATGTCACTAAGGAGAGGAATTTTTTCATCGCTGTTATAGTCTTCTGCAACCACCATCATTGATGGAAATATTCACTACATGACTGTAGATAACTGATGATATAATTAAGACTATTTATTAGTTCAGTTTGACTTCAGACTTCTGAATTAATAGTCTTTTACTGTGTTTGGTGGTAAATTCAATTTGTGAATTAGGGAGAAAATATATACTTCCTGCAAATAGAGATTTATAAGTTGGACATAAGTGGGAGATTTATAATTTTACTGTAATGAGTGATTTCTTAGCATCCAAATTCTACCTCAAATAATCTTGTTCATGGTCTAGTTATGTGCAATCTTTACTGCAGCTTCCAAACTCAACTTCAAAAGACCCAAACTGAGCTATTTCAGGGTTTTTTTTTCTGACTTTTTGAGACAGGGTCTCCCTGGAACTCTATTTAGACCAGGCTGGCCTTGATCTCACTGCGATCTACCTACCTCTGCCTCACAAGTGCTGGAACTAAAGGCGTGAACCACCATCCCGACTATTTCAGATTTTTAAAAGAGTATTTTTAATTTATTCTTTGAGAGTTTCATATATTGATGTCTTTTAATCATATCCAACCCAAATTCTCCTTCTCATTCTCCCTGTGCCCCCAATACTTTCTCCTTCCATCTTCATGAGCTCTTTCAGGGTTGTTTTTTTTTTCTTTTTGAGACAGGGTCTCCCTGTAGTCCCAGCTGTCCTGGAACTCACTCTGTAGACCAGGCTGGCCTTGAACTCAAAGAGATCCACCTGCCTCTGCATCCCAAGTGCTAGGATTAAAGGCGTGCGCCACCGCACCTGGCTGGGGGCAGGTGGGAGGGAGCATCTTTTTGAGACAGGGTCTCTCTGTAGTCCCAGATGGCCTGGAACATTCTATGTAGACTAGGCTGGCCTTGAACTCACAGAGATCCTGTTTTTTTAGTTACCCACTGAGCCTAATTAGTGCTGCCTGCATGCCAGTAGGTATGAGGCCATCCACTGGAACGTGGGTAACCTACCAGTGGCCGCATCCTTAAAGAATGCCTCCCCTCAACCAGCAGCCATCAGTTGCAAAGAGCTCCTTAGTTCCCGGTGGAGCCTTGTGAGCCCCTGTGCCAGTCCTATGGGAGTGTTGACTGGCTTGATCCTGAACAGGTGCTGTGAGCTCATGAGTGCACGACCATGTCATGTCCAGGAGACAGCATTTCACAGCACTCCTCCCCGTCTTCCAGTTCTTATATTCCTCCTGCTCCCTCTTCTCTGATGTTCCCTAGGCCTTCCTAGAGAGGGGCTGATTATATAAATATATATATATATAATATATATTATATAATATATATATATTTTTTTTTTTTTTTTTGAGCCAGGACTTATGTTAACCCCAGGCTGGTCTTGAATGCCCAATCCCACCTCCCAAGTGTTGGGATTACAAGCATGAGACACTAGGCCCAGCTCAATAAATCTTTTAGAGATGCATAATTTATAGGACATGTTGAGCTTCAAGAGTGCAGCTGTTTTAGATGAGCTAATGGTGCCTTGCCTGTTTCTTTACAATGATGTCAACATTTTTTTTCTTGGTCACAGGGTATAGCAAATGTGTTCTGATCGGCCATGACTGGGGAGGCATGATAGCCTGGTTAATTGCCATCTGTTATCCTGAAATGGTCATAAAGCTTATTGTTATTAACTTTCCTCATCCGAATGTATTTACAGGTGAGTTTACATTTTTATTAAAATATCTCTGCTAATGTGGTAATTTACTGTTGCCATTGACATTTTAGATTCAAAAGACCAAAATGTGGGTGACGTAGTCTTTTAAAGTTAACTGATGAAGGCTCGCGCATTGTACTCTATGGGTGTAATCTCAGCATTTGGGAGGCTGAGGCAGGAAGATGAAGGTTATAGACCAGCCTGGGCTATAGACTGCGACCCCTGCCAAATAAAAACAAATAAATAAGTAAATAAGTAAATAAATAAACAAACTGACTAAATCAAGATGGCCCTTGACCCACTTAGATATATTGGTTTGTTTAATCATTTATTTTGCTTTTTGAGGCAGGGTGTCCAACTGTAGTCCTGGATGAGCTCACATGTACAGTGCTCCTTCTTCTGGCTTCCAGATGCAGGAATTAGAGGCATTTGTCATCAAGTTTAGTGTGTGCGTGTGTGTGTGTGTGTGTGTGTGTGTGTGTGTGTGTGTGGTGTTGGGGATTGAACCCAGGTCCTCACAAATGCTAGGAAGGAACTCTATCACTAAGCCACACTGCTAGCCTAATATCTCAGTTTTAAATCTGAAAAATCTAGCCTCTTATTTGCCTGTATAATTTCATTCTCTTTTGGAAAACATTTTACTTTGAAAATCATAAATCCTGACAGAAATATACTTTCTTTTCTCACTAGTTTAGCTGTTGAACACTAAAGTATTCTTTATACAGGAATTCTTAAATCTTTGGCCTCAGGATTTCATCATACACTTAAAATTAGTAAAGACTTCAATAATACTTTCCTTATATAGGTTATCTATGTAAATGGTCACTATTTAGGAAATTAAAACAGAGAAAATTTGAATCACTTATGTATTGATTCATTTTTTAAAATCCATTACATATTGGGGCTGGAGAGATGGCTCAGCAGTTGAGTGCCGACTGTTCTTGCAGACCCAGGTTTGATTCCCAGCACCTACATGGCGGCTAAGAACTGTTTTAGATGAGCTAATGGTGCCTTGCCTGTTTAACTCTAGTTCCAGGGGAATCTGATGCCCTCTTCTGACCTCCAAGGCATTGTACCACATGGGTGCACCAACCTACATGCAGACAGTACACTCATACACATAAAAAAATTAAAAAATATATTACATATTAACGTAAGACTGCACTTTAATGAAAATTACTTAGACTATACAAAACTACTTACATTAAATGCCTTTTTAGTAAAAAGAATGGTATTGTTTTACATTTTGCGAATCTCTTTAATGTCCAACATAAGAGAAGGCAGCTGGATTTCTCCTCTCGGCTTCTGCATTCAGTCTGTTGCAATATGTTGTTTGAACTAAATGATGGGAAGAAATCTGGCCTCGCACAAATTTGTCATTGGAAAAAAGCAGAAGTGTTTTCCAGATAAGAGTGGCTTTTCTTCCTTAATACTACACCAAAGTAAAAAATTAATGTCTTCTTAAAGGTTAGTAAGAATGAGAGTTGTGATAACATAAATGAACTTTGCGGGCTCTGTTTTGCTGAAATCCATGGGTCTCTGTAGCATTTTGAATGACTTTTATCCATGAATGATTTTTTTTTTTGCACTATCACACGTTGGAAGATTATTGGTTTGCAGAGTTATACAGATCTTGAACAAGTTGACACATTTCATTTTCTAACATTAAAAAAATCGCATTCATTAACAACGCCCCATCTAAGCAAAAAAGTCTTCCATATAGAAAAAAGCCTCTCATAGCAGCACATACAAAATTTCCAAAATTCTAATTTGCATTTAAAGCCTGAATTGTTTTAATGCCAACAGATTCTACAGACTGTTTTCCTTTAAGGATGCTCATTTCGATAATTTTCAAGAGATTATTAGGTGGGTATAGTAGTGTGCACCTTTAATCCCAGCACAGGCAGATCTGTGAGATGGAGGCCATCCTAGCCCATGCAGGCTACAAAGAGAGATCCTGGCCATCGAGAGCTACATAGTGAAACCGAGAGAGAGGGGGAGAGAGAGAGAGATAGAGATTGACCTGCCAAATATCTGTTTGACCAACTTGTTTGTTAGTCTTTTTTCAAGTAAAATGAAAATTCATTCACTAATTAATTTGTACAAGTATATTTCCTTGAAGCTACCTTTATATTTGATTGTACAAGAGAAACGTGTTATTGGTCCTTTATATTTGGTCACGTGGACTATTAAAAAGTTGTATGTTCAAAACTGGACATAGTGGGACAACCTTTAATCCCAGCACTGGGGAACCAGAGGCAGATAGATCTCTGTGAGATAAAGGCCAGCCTGGTCTCCATAGCAAGTTCCAGGCCTGCTGGGGTTACAGGGAGACCCTGTCCCAAACAAACAATCAAATAAATAAAATATATATGCTCAAAGTATGATAATTAATACAATTAATATTTTTGATATTTTATAACATTGTTAAGTTCATTAGCTAACTCATTACAACTATGCTGTGAAGATAATGACTATTAGTATTGTTAGGTATGCTGCATTGATTTGCACTGAATGATTTTTATCCACTACATTTTTGTACCATCAGTGCAAATTTCAACATAGTGAAAACAAGCACATACTGTTTTAGTAGTGTTAGAAGGTAGATTAACCATTTGGATACCTTGGAAAGATCGTGGGCATCCCCAAGGATGCACACAAGCTGTCCTTTCAGAACCTTTGCTTTGAAGGGAATTCTTAAATGCTTAATGGTGATTGACAGCCCATGAACAATGGCATTGTATGTTTATATTTGGGTTTGGCAAAAGTATAATATTTTCTTAACTACTCTTTTTAGGTTTTCCTGGGGTTCAAGTACTCCTAGCACCCACAGAAGCCCTTTAGGAAACCAAAAAGGTCAGAACAAGGAGCTGCGAGATGGCTCCTTGCTTGGGTAAAGGCAGTAAACCTGATGACTGAATCAGTCCCTGGAAGCCACGTGGTAGGAGAGAGCCAACTTTCACATGGTGTTCTCTCATTGCCGTGCACACCCTGGATATGCATGCTGTGCCCCATGAGCAGCTACGTGCACACGCTCCTGTGTTTATCCCATGGATAAACAATAATTAGTCATTTGCTTAAGAAGATACTTGGAATAATTCTGGAATATTTTATCAATGATAGTTTTAACCCAATCAGGTCAATAGGAAGTTTTCAGGTAAATTGCCTATATTAGTTACTTTTTTGTTGCTATGATAAAATATCATGATGCAAAGTAACCTATAGGCAAACACATTTATTTTGGCTTGTAGTTTTAGAAGGATAAGATCCATCATGGTGGGAGATGTGGCACCAAGTGGCAGGCATGTTGGCAGGAACAAGAAGCTGAGGGCTCACTGTCATCTTTATCCACGTGGAGAAAGCAAACCAGAAGTGGGCAAGGCTAAGAACTCTCAAAGCCCACCCGTGACGCACCTCCCCCACAAGGCTCCACCCACTCAAAGTTCCGCGACCTCCTCGAGCAGCACCACCAACAGGCAACCACGTGTTCAAATACAGAAGCCTCTGAAAAAAATTCTCATTCAAACTACTACATGGCCTCCCTTTTTTCTTTGGTTGTATTGACATCTTTTATTTTATTTTTTGTTATTTTATGTGTATGAGTGTACTTCTGTGTGTAAGTAGGTGCACCCGTGTCGTGCAGTGCTGTGGAGGTCAGAGAGGGTGTTGGGTTCCCCTGGAACTGGAGTTAAAGGTGGTTCTTAGCTGCCATGTGGGTGCTGGGAATCAAACCGAGGTCCTCTGAAAGAGCAGTTGGTGCTTTCAACCGCTGAGGCATCTCTCCAGCCCTGAATTGGCATCTCTTAATGTAACTGTGAATAAATTTTCTTCAATGATGACTTCACAAAGAAGTCTGGCTTAGCAATTTTAGAAAAATTTAGAAAATTATATTTCTAAAGCCTCCAACCATGTTGGGTATATTTACAAAATGAAAAATAAAACACAAGCCTCCACAGCAAGGAAAATGGCAATTCAGTGCACAATACCCACCAAACGTACACCCCACATTACTACAGCTTAAGGCTTCCGTGTCTTGCCAAAGCACTTCAAACAAAAACTTTACCATTCCACTCCTACCCAATCAGGCTTGGGTTCCTCCTTCTTGGGTTCATCTCATAGGCTTGTCCCTCCTCCCCTGCCCGCCATCCACCCTGGCCTTCTTTCTGCTCTGTCCTGCCAAGCCCAGGACCTGCTTGGCTATTCCTGGATGCTCTTCCTAGGTTTTTTTGTTTGTTTGTTTGTTTGTTTCTTGTAAAGCTGCTTTCTTATTACCATTCAACACTAAGCCCACATGCCCTATACCCATAGACACCTTCTCTGACCAATTCGATTGATAGGTCCTATCCTATTATCCCTAAGATGACCTTGTTTTATTTTTCCTTACGATGTAATTTCTCTACAAAGTGTGCTGTGTGTGTGTTTTGCTGGAGACTGAACCCAGGGCCTTGTGCCATACTAAGCAAGCACTCTTCCGGTGAGCTATATTTCTGGCCCTGTAGTGATGTTTAAAGTGTTTATTGCTTTCTTTGCAGAGGAACTTGCTTATGGTAACCTTTTCTGTCTAGTTCAATGCTAAATTCCCTGGCTCACATTAGATACTCAAATCATCATTGAATAAACTAATTTATTAAGTACATTAATGAATTTATAAGAAAATTTTTGGTTGTTTTTGAGCATCAATGATAAGGGCTTCAATTTGTATCAGCTTATCAAAATCTTTTAAACAATAGGAAGCTACATCACTATAAGTTCTTAAGAAAAATGTTAGGTTGCTGATAATGACCTTGGAGGGCAAGCAGTGTTATATGGGCTTCTTATTTCCTTCTTAATCAAGATTTCATAGAGTGGAACTTTTCTTCTTAAAGTGGTATATGCTTTATTTCTCTTCCTTTCCTTCCCTTCTCTTCCCTTCCATTCCATTCCTTTCACTCCCCTTCCCTTCCCTTCCTTTCCTTTTTCTTTCTTTCTTTTGGGGGTTTGTTTGTTTGAGACAGGATCTCCCTATAGCCCCAAGCTGGCCTGGAAGTTAATATGTAGACCAGGCTGGCCTTGAACTCACAGAGATCTACCTGTTTTTGTTTCCTGAGTACTGGCTCCACCACACTCAGCCTGGTATGCATTTTCTAAACACAGGAACTAGCAATAAAAAATAAAAGAACATAGAAACGGTTCTGGAGAAAAAAGTATATATAAGCCTTAATCGCAGATTCTTCAATGGGATCATCTTATTACGTGAAAATGTCCTTTAAAATTCTCTGCTGGGTGTGGTGGTGCATGCACTTAATCTTAGCACTCAGGAGGCAGAGGCAGGCAGATCTTTCTGAGTTCAAGGCCAACCTGGTCTACAGAGTGAGTTCCAGGACAGCTGGGACTACAGGGAGACCCTGTCTCGAAAAGACCAAAAAAAAAAAAATCTCCCAATAGTAATTTATTTCTCCTGGATAAAGTCTAACATGGCATTTTAATTTCAGACTATATTTTACGACACCCTGTCCAGCTGTTCAAATCTAGCTTTTATTTCTTCTTCCAAATACCGTGGCTCCCAGAATTTATGTTCTCAATAAATGACTTCAAGGTAAGTCAAATAAATGATTTGTTTTTCTTATTAGTAATGAATAGTATTCTGATAAAAAAAAACTCCATTTTTAGGAATGAAACATGAAATAGAAATGTTACAACTTAATAAGTGGGTTTAAGAACTTTTTCACGGGATTACCTGTTTTCTTTTAATTTTTTTTTAATTTTTATTCATTTCTGTATGTGTATGAATGTACTGTCTGCATGCAGGTCTGTGCACCCGTGTCGTGCAATGCTGCGGAGGTCAGAAGAGGGTGTCAGATTCCCCTGGAACTGGAGTTCTCCTGGAATTGGAGTTGCAGACGGTTCTCGGCTGCCATGTGGGCGCTGGGGATCAAACCCGGGTCCTCTGCAAGAGCGGTCTGCGCTCTTAACCGCTAGGCCAGCTCTCCAGCCCCAGGATTACCTGTTTTTATATCTTTGTTCCTGTGATTGAATGCCTGGCTGTTCATCTTGGTTTGACAGCCTGTATCCTGTAGAACTCTCTTTTTCTATTTATTTTTTTTTT
>VZQC01008327.1:819302-836961 GCA_009823505.1 Rhizomys pruinosus | reverse complement strand
GTAGGGGAGTGTGTGTGTGTGTGTGTGTGTGTGTGTGTGTGTGTGTGTGTGCAGGTGAGTGCAGGTGCCCACAGAGGCCAGAAGAGGGTGTTGGATGTTGGATTCCCTAGAGCTGGAGTGCTGGGAACTGAACTTGGGTCCTCTCTGATAGGAGTGTGTTTTCTTAACTGGTGAGACGTCTTTCCAACACCCTCCCCTTCCCAAAACAGTATGTTTTAAGTAGGTATGAGAGGATAAGCATGCTTTAAAAAAACTATTTTATTATTTTTATTTTACCTGTATGAGTGTATTGCCTACATGTATATAAGTGCGCCCATGTGTGTGATGTCTGTGGAGGTCAGAAAAGAGTGTCAGAAAAGACTGGAACTAGAGTTATGGTCAGGTCCTCTGCAAGAGCATCAAGTGCTCTTAACTTCTGAACCATCTCTCCAGCTCCAGGAAAAACATTCTCATCTTTCAGAAGTTCTTTACTACTTTTGTCCATTTAGGAGATCTGCTTACCCAAAGAAGAAAGCACTCTAATCCAGGAGACAGAGCTGTGAATGGCAAAATTCACCATTTTATAAAGCCAAAAGAGAACAGTTTTGCTATTGTGTCATGTGTATGTACAGGTGTGTGTATGTGCATGCATGTTGAGGGCAGCCTCAAGTGTCATACCTCAGGAGCTATGAACCTTGTTGTTTTTTTCTCTTTTCTGGTTTCTTAATCAAACATGGGGCTTGTTGATTGGGCTAGGCTTGCTGCTCAGCAAGCCCTAGAGATCCTCCTGCCTCTACCTCCCCTGGGCTGGGATCAAATTCAAAGGAAAACAAATTAGAGATATATTAGAAGCAATAAAATAGAAAACAAAAAAGAGAATCAACAAAACTAAAAACAGAAAGCATTCCTTTGGTAATAACCAAATTCAAGGCTAGGCAGTAGGCCTGTGGCAGTGGGTCTTAAACTTCACTGAGTGTCAGCACCACCCATAAGGCTTGATCAAACAGACCAGACCTTCCCTTAGATTTTGATTGAGCAAGTGTGGAATGGGCTCAGGAACTGGCATGGCTAACAACTAGGTTCTCAGGGGATATTGGTATTGTTCATGGAGGATCTACCTTGAAAAGCCACTGCTTTGGGCAAAGAAAAGAAATGGAGTCAAAGCATGCAGAACATGCAGGAAAATAGACTAATTCCTGGAATGTTCTTTCCTAATGTAGGTGTCTTTCCTATATTATTTTAAATTCAAATCAACCTATTGAGGTATTTCCACATTATATTTTTTTTTAAGTAATGACAGGATCCAGGCTTGACAGAATTGCCTTTAATCTCAGAATTTGTGAGGCTGAGGGAGGAGAGTCAAAACTTCAGGGCTAGCCTCAGCTACATAATGAGACTCTGTCTCAAAAACAAACAAAAGTAATGGCACTGGGGGACGTAGCTCAGTGGTAGATTGCCTAGTGTGTTTGAACATTTGAGCTTGGCACTGGGTGGAAGGATTTAAAAAGAAACTAATGACAGAGTATAAGACACTGGAAATGGCCGCCTTAATATTTATAGATCCTATAAGAACTTAGAGTTTGGAACATAACATGTTCAACTCAGACTAATTTGAAATAGGTCTGCTAAAATGATGTGATAGATTTTATAAACAATTAGCCACATAGAGCAAAACTCATTGCTATTTGTCATAGTTTTTTAGATTTTTCAAATCAGTCATTATACATAATATTAATCATTGTATTTACTTTTTAATATTTTATTTAATTATTTTTATTTTATGTGTATGAGTGTATTGCTTGCATATAGGTAGGTGCACCCATGTCATGCAATGGTCACAGAGATCAGAAAATGGTGTTTGATTCCCCTGGAATGGGAGTTATGAGTATGGGATGGTTGTTAGCCACAATGGGTGTGCTGGGAATTGAACCCAGGTCCTCTGCAAGAGCAGCCAGTGTTCTTGGTTTTGTTTTGTTTTTTTTATGTGTATGAGCATACTGTCTGCATGTAGGTTGGTGTACCCATGTTGTGCAATACTGTGGAGGTCAGAAAAGGGCATCAGATTCCCCTGGAACTGGAATTAAAGACGGTTCTTAGCCGCCGCGTGTGGGTGCTGGGAATCGAACCCAGGTCCTGTGCAAGAGCAGTCGGCACTCTTAATGGCTGAGCCATCTCTCCAGCCCCAGCCAGTGTTCTTAACCACTGAGTCATCTCTCCAGCCCATATTAATCATTTTAAATCAGAAATATTTTGCCAATTATTCCCAGTAAATTATGCCATTTAATGTACTTAAACCAACTCTCTTAAAACATTTACTGTTTACTATTTTATTTATTTTATTTATAACATATTCAGTTACAAATGAATTATTTAGTACAAAATTATTTAGTTACAAAAAATATTTAGTACAAAATTTAGCAATTTGCAACCTCAGGACCAGAGAATTTTCTTTGCTTTTAGTTTCTTGGAAACTCCTCCTTTTATCCCCAGTCTGGTCAACACTTTATATTTCTATTTGACTTCTAATATTTTAAAACTTTTCTGAAGCCGGGCGTGGTGGCACAAGCCTTTAATCCCAGCACTGGGGAGGCAGAGGCAGGCAGATCTCTGTGAGTTCAAGGCCAGCCTGGTCTACAGAGCGAGCTCCAGGCCAGCTGGGACTAAAGGGAGACCCTGTCTCAAAAATACCAAAAAACAAACAAAAAAAAACCCTTTTCTTTGTATGAGTATTTTGCCTGCATGTATTGTGTACCTATTCATACAATGCCTGAGGAGGTGGCCGGGCGTGGTGGCGCACGCCTTTAATCCTGGCACTTGGAGGCAGAGGCAGGTGGATCTTTGTGAGTTCAAGGCCAGCCTGGTCTACAGAGTGAATTCCAGGACAGCTGGGGCTACAGGGAGACCCTGTCTTGAAAAGACCAAAAAAAAAACAATGCCTGAGGAGGCATCAGATCCTCTGGAACCAAAGTTGCAGATGATTGTTATCCACCACATGGGTGCTAGGAACTAAACCTGGGTCCTCTGCAAGAACAGCTAGTACTCTGAGTCGGCTCTCCAGCCCTGGGTACTGTAATCCTTTGAACCTCTTTTACCTTACTTATTGGATTGTTAAATGTACAAATATTGTTAAAGTATGCAGGTAGCTTTTTTTTTTTACTTTTTTCTTTTTTCTTTTTTTATTGTTATTAAACTTCTTCCATACATCATACATCATTTCTCAATCAAATTTAGAGTCACTTCCCTTTCCATGCCCCCCACCCCACCTGAGTTCCTGCACTCTCCCAAACATGTATTGCATCTTTTTCTGAGTCTGTCCAGAGTTTTTCCCAGTTCTTTTGTTGTTGTTGTTCTCTCTAACTTGTATTGCATATATATATACATAATTATATATACATAAATATATACATACACATATCACCTGAATTGGAGGATTTTCTTTTTTTTTTTTTTTTCTAAAAGATGTCATGTTTTCCTTAAGGAAGTGTTTGAAGGTTCCTCCTTGGCAAGCCCAAACAACCATCAGTCTTGACCTTGTGGGGTCTTTCCCTCCCATGGTCCCCCAAATGAGGTCCAGGAAGCACACGTCCTGTCTTGATCTTCCTGTACTGGCCTCCATGATATAGTCCAGGTAGTCCAACAATGGCAGTCTATATTCTGACAAGGCTGAAATCCCCTTAGCTGTTTAGTTCACAAGCTGAGTATCTCAGTAGTCCCCATCTGGCATTGAAGGTTTGGAGGATTCTTGGAGAGACATGAGTCTTCAGTCCATATTGGAAGGTTAAAAAGTTGTGTTTCATGTCTTTGAAGAATTGGCAAAAGCAGTGGCAGCTATAGAGTGGATGCACTTGCCAGTAAGAATTGAAGACAGGCCAAATAACAGTGCTCTTTTCTTTTTGTCTTTTTACTAAGATCTCAAATTTTATATCTGAAGTACAATTTCTCAGGCCTTACTGATTATTTATTTCTGGTTTTACTTTCCTTTTGGATGCTTAGGGCCACACAGTTATCCCAGATTAACCAAGGAGCAGGTAGCTTTTAAATAAATGTTTTATTCTAAACATTTTACGTGCTCTGGAATTTAATATTTAAGTAGCCTTCAGGTTTCTGTAACAATTTATGAGAAATTAGATAAAGGCAGACTTTTCTAACAGTTTACTCACTCAAATAGAACTTAGGGCTTGGTGGCATGCACTTTTATCTGTTGAGCCATCTTTTTTGTTGTTTTGTTTTTGTTTTTTGTTTTTTTCGAGACAGGGTCTCCCTGTAGCCCCAGCTGTCCTGGAACTCACCCTATAGACCAGTAGACCAGGCTGGCCTTGAACTCACAAAGATCCTCCTGCCTCTGCCTCCTGAGTGCTAGGATTAAAGGCGTGTGCCACCACGCCCGGCTGTTGAGCCTTCTTACCAGCTCTGGTTAAAGTGTTTTAATGATTGAACCTAGGACCTTGAACATACCAGGCAAACCTTCTCCCTCTGAGTCACCCCAGTCTGCAGAGAACTTAATTTTTAGGGGTATTTTTATGACTCAATGGCAGTTATAACTTAATGGGAGTTAAAAATTTAGTGCATGGTGAGCCTCTGTGGTAAGTAGCCAGCACACTCCAGCAGAATCCCTTCTGCCCATGAGAACAAGGTCAGCCTCTCTACTTCTCCTCTTCGTTTTGGTGGTATGGGGAATAGATCATAGGGCCTCACACAGGCTAGGCAAGGGCTCTGACAGTTTTACAGAAGGGTTCACAAGCTCAGAATGTTTTATACTCTTTAACTCAGAGATTCCAATTTCCAGCTCTGACCCAAGAAAATTATCTGACATATCAACCAAGATTTGACACTAAATTTTTTTTTACGGCATCATTTCCATTTGGTGGAAATACCACAAAGTATGGAGGAATCATAAAAGTAATTTATGGGATATTATACCATCAAATAAGAGCTTTAGTCACCATGCTTCAAAAATGTTATAAGATGAGAAAGCTCTAAAAATATAATTTAATATAAAATTTCATATGCCTACTGTGTGTAAACTCTGTATTTATTGTCTGGTTTCAATATAAATGATATGAATAGAAAATAATCAAATAATTTCTTGATGATAGATTTTGCTTTTATTATTTATATAATTCTTTTTTGCATTTTTATAGTGCTTTTATTGATGTTTTATGTATTTCAGACATCATTTTTCTTCTGTGTATAAGAAAATACATAGTAAAACATTCTGTTTTAAAAAGAATCTCTTGGTGCTGGAGAGATGGCCTAGCAGTTAAGAGTGCAGACTGCTGTTGCAGAGGACCCAAGTTCGATCCCCAGCACCCACATGGCGGCTGAGAACTGTCTTTAACTCCAGTTCCAGGGGAATCCAACACCCTCTTCTGACCTCCGTGGCATTGCACGACATGGGTGCGCAAACCTGCATGCAGACAGTACATTCATACACATAAAAAAATAAATAAATTTTTTTAAATGAAAAAAAAAAAGAATCTCTTAGGCCAGGTGTGGTGGTGCATGCCTTTAGTCCCGCCATTCGGGAGGCAGAGGCAAATGGATCTCTGTGAGTTCAAGGGCTGCCTGGTCTACATAGTGAGTTCCAGGCCTGTTGGGGCTACAGGGAGACCCTGTCTCAAAAATATAAATAAATAAATAAATAAATAAATAAATAAATAAAATAAAATCTCTTGAGGCTATTTGGGTGCCTGAGGTAAAAGAATCATGAGTTCAAGGCCAGATTTAGACTAAATATAACAAGATACCAACTCTAAATTAATTTCTTAATTTAAAATAAAAAAGATTGTGAAATAAATTTAGTATCATGGAAATTTTTGTTGTTTTTGTTTTGAGACAAGGTTTTCCTGTAGCCCCTGTTGGCCTGGAACTCACTATGTAGACGAGATTGGCCTTGATCTCACAGAGATCTGACTGCCTGTGCTGGGATTAAAGGTGTGTACCACTACGCTGGCTTAGAATCAGGAATAATAAAGCTCAGTTCATATGTATGATTTTATTTTTCATCTGTAATTTCCACATAAAATGTATCCAATTATCTAACAGCAATTCAAAATATATTTAAATATAACACAATTTAAAATTCATTTTGGAAGACTGTACTTTCACAGATCATTTCTATAGTTCATTACTAGAGAAGTTTCTCTGACTGTGTAGCATACCAGAAACCTGGAGGAAGAGGAGATGTAGCATTCTCTCCTGAGCCTGGAGCCAGCTCTTGCTGTTGCTTTGCTGCAACTGCCACTTGTCATTGGTGATCGTTCTTCTCTCTTTTGGGAGAGTAGAGGGAGAGAGTGCAGTCTGAATGGAAAAAAATTCAGGAGGCCATATAGAAAGGAAAATATTTCTTTTTTTGTTTGTTTGTTTGGTTTTTTTGGTTTTGAGACAGGTCTCCATTTAGTCCCAGCTGGCCTGGAGCTTGCTATATAGACCAGTCTGGCCTTGAACTCACAGAGAGATCCGCCTGCCTCTGCCTCCCAAGTGCTGGGATTAAAGGTGTGCACCACCATGCCTGGCACAACATGGTTCTTAGCCACCATGTGGGTGCTGGGAATTGAACCCGGGTCCTCTGCAAGAGCCGTTAGTGCTCTTAACCGCTGAGCCATCTCTCCAGCCCCAGAAAGGAAAATATTTCTAATCATGCTGAATTTCATGTATAATATTTAGCCCTCATAAATTTTGCTAGCCTCATTAATAACTAAATTTTGTTAGATCCCATCTTGCTTTTCTTTTTATTTTTTTTTCAGTGATCCCTTACCTGGGCCTCTTGAGTTGCTGTGACTATCTGATTACATACACCAACATGGCCAACTTATTGGGTCCTTTTATAAATGTTCTTTTGTTTTATTGTTTAACTTGATTTCCTAATGTGGTGTTTTATAATAACTTATTTCATTATCTCTTCCCTAGGGAGCCTTTTTGAACAATTTCCCCCAACTCATCACTGTCCTATAAAATTTTAATATTGTTCATGTACTATATGCATATCCATCTTTCATAAGTAAAATGTCAAGGCTATTCTACCTCCTAGGAACCAATTTTTACCCCTTTAAAGATTTGCCTTTATATTTTAATTATGCGTATGTGTGCATGACTGTATTGGGGTATATATACATGAACGCAGGTGACTGAGAGGCCAGAGTATTGGAATTAGAGTCACAGGCAGTTTGTAAGCTGCCTGATTGAACTCAGGTCCTCTCCAACAGCAGTATGCTCTCATAGTTGCTGAGCCATCTCACCAGCCCCAGTGTTCACCCCTTTTTAAATTTTATTTTATTTTATTTTTTAAATTTTATTTATTTATTTTTTTATGTGTATGAATGTACTGTCCACATGTAGGTTTGTGCACCCGCGTCATGCAATGCCGCGGAAGTCAGAAGAGGGCGTCGGATTCCCCTGGAACTGGAGTTCTCCTGGAATTGGAGTTACTGACGGTTCTCAGCCGCCATGTGGGTGCTGGGGATCGAACCCGGGTCCTCTGCAAGAGCAGTCAGAGCTTTTAACCGTTAGGCCATCTCTCCAGCCCTCTCACCCCTTTTTTGAGAGATAGTTTTGCCCCTTTGAGGAATGTGTGGACTTTATGGAACATTATGGGAGAATGTTTCTTTACCGCTCACAGTGATTCTCAAGCCCCTGTCTTTTGTTTTCATAGCTGCCTGCCTCTCAAACATCACATGGTGACTACTCCAACACTACTCCTGTGGGGAGAGAAGGATGCATTTATGGAGGTTGAGATGGCTGAAGTCACAAAGATTTACGTTAAAAACTATTTCCGACTCACCATTCTGTCAGAAGCTAGCCACTGGCTCCAGCAAGACCAACCTGACACAGTGAACAAGTTGATGTGGACATTTCTAAAAGAAGAAACAAGAAAAACAGACTGATTTTTCTTTACTTTTTATGAGGGGGTCTGGAATGGAATCTCTGAATACTTTTTTTTTTCCTTTGGTCTTTTTGAGACAGGGTCTCCCTGTAGCCCCAGCTGTCCAAATTGTTCATCTGTGGGCTGGAGAGATGGCCTAGCGGTTAAGAGCGCCGACCGCTCTTACAGAGGACCCGGGTTCGATCCCCAGCACCCACCTGGCGGCCGAGAGCCGTCTGAAACTCCAATTCCAGGAGAACTCCAGTTCCAGGGGAATCCGACACCCTCTTCTGACCTACGCGGCATTGCACGACACGGGTGCACAGACTTGCATGCAGACAGTACATTCATACACATACAGAAATAAATAAAAAAAATAAAATTATTCATCTGTTTATGTTTCATCAGGAAAAATCTTGTTTTAATATGCTTGATCATAAATGTAGTGACAAATGGTATGAAAAAAATCTATGTAATATATATTTTCTTTGGATGTATTGGCACAGAAAAGTATCTGCCTTAAAAATACATATTCATTTGTACAAAATGTGATTTAGGAAAATGTCTCAGATTTGGTTTCTTATTTTCTCTGTCCTGTTAACATCTGGTGCATTTTATAAACGTACATGAAAGATTAGCTGTGCCACAGTATAATAAGGAAAACCGCGTGGCTGGAGAGACAGCCCAGGGATTAAGAGCACTGACTGCTCTTTCGGAGGACCCCGATTCAATTCCCAGCACTCACAAGGCAGCTAAGAACTGTCTTTAACTCCACTTCCGGGGAATCTGACACCCTCTTCTGACCGAAGCATTGCACGACACAGGTGCACCTACCTACATGCAGACAGTACACTCATACACACACACACACACACACACACACACACACACACGCACACGCACACACACACACATATTTCAAAAAGGAAAACTGCAATGACATAAATGTTAATTCTATTATTAAAAAGTTATTTTTGAGCCAGGTATGATGGATCATGCCTTTAATCCCAGCACTCAGGAGGCAAAGGCAGATAGATCTCTGTGAGATCAATACTAGACTGGTCTACATAGTGAGTTCTAGGCCAACTCCTTGTGGCTACAGCAAGATCTTGTCTTGAAGCTGCCCCACACAAAAGCTCTTTTTACTATTTTTTAATCATTAAAAATTCCATTATCAACTAGTGCATTTATAATATAAAAATTAGCTTGAAAGTAAACACATCTAGATGAATACATATTCTTAAAATGGGTCATAAGTTCTCTTTCTACTGGAAAGATTATATTTGAAACTTATAATACATCTATTACAAAAATTGGAAATTCTCATGTATCATATTTATATGTATATTTGTTAAACAATGCTGAGTAGAGATGCATGTCCACTTGCTTTAATTCTCCAGATTAATTAGTGAGATTTAGGAAAAGAATGAAAGTGTATACCCATCAATGCAATAAGAACATGAATACTGTAATTGCTGTGTACACCAGAATCCAAGTTTTATGGGTCAATTTGTTAAGTTAATCTGTTAAGTTAAATCTGATGCACATCAAGTATAGAATAAAAGTCTGGTACACTATAGCACTCAAGTATTTTCTTAATGAAGAAATGATCCCTCTTATCTATTGGGGATACATTTCAAGACCCCTTATAGATGCCTGAAACTGCAGACAGAACCAAACCCTATACAAGAATACCTTTTCAACTTAATTAAGCACTTACGTGCACTGTGGCTGTAGGTTTTTCCTTTTGAGGTGAGATAGCAAAATTAGCATGGATCTCTTTTCCTTCTTTCCATTTTCACAGCCTACAGGTTTTTTTTAAATTCCTCACGGACAACTTTCACCTTTTCAATTAAAGGAAATGCCTGTGGCTTCTCTTTGACACTTACAGACCAATGGTGAGTAAAATTAGGTATCATTGAGCAAAATACAAGTTTCATTTAGCACAAGCTCTGCACAGCAGGGCAGTGGATCTGAAAGTTGAGTGGCTACTGTGTGAACTGCAAGTGGCCAGCCAGTGGGTAGAGACACATTCAGCCTAACTATTCTGAGCAGAGATGGTTTTCATCCCTGGGTGGGATGAAGTTTAAAGTGTAAGATTTTATGATATTACTCAGAATGATGCACAATTTAAAACTTTTATGCATTATTTATGTAAGTTTTTCACTTAATATTTTCAAATCCTGGTTTTACCCCTGGTAACTGAAATCATGCATAATGGGGGGATGAGGTGGACTATTTAATACAATGTTATCATTGAATATTATACTACATCTGATACTGTGGGTAAATCCAGCTTGAATTGCAGGCTAGCTTTCCAACTAGCATGCCTCAGGGCACCGCGTGGCTGAGGAGGAGGAGCAAGCAATGTGGCCTAGGTGCGTCATGCTGGGTGGGGCAATGGTCTGAAGTGGCACAGAATTGGGGAACCTATAATTGGCCCTGGGAACTGACTTCATTTGGTTTATAAAAGCAAGCTGTGGCAAGGAGTAAATTTGAATTTCATAGTAACATCATCACAGAATTCCTGGCCATTATTTTTATTAATTATTGCATGCATACAGGCTAAGGTAGGACTGCATTTCCTTCGGGTGCCCAGTGGGTTGGAAAAAGGCTCCCCTTTGTGGACCACCAACCTGGGTAGCTGGTGTTGTGAGTGGGTATTGGCTGAAGGGAGGCAATCAGCCATCAGCCTGAAATTCCTGTCCAGGCTCTGGGCAGGTAGAAAGTCATGGCCAAGAGTGGGACACATGTCTTGTGGATCCAGCTAAGGGCCCGAGTTGGAAGTACCACTCAGGCTGGGCTACGGAAAGTAGCCAGCTGGCCACTGCAACAAGGGGTCAGCTCCCCACAGTGTCTGCAAAGCAGGCACTGTGTTCCCATTCCCCTTAGCAGGGCCGCATGGTCCCTGTTCGGCATAAAAAGAAAGCTTCCTATTATTCTGAGCAGAGATGGTTTTCATCCCTGGGTGGGATGAAGCCGAAAAGTGTGAGATTTTTATGATATTATTCAGAATGATGCACAATTTAAAACTTTTATGCATTATTTATGTAATTTTTTCACTTAATATTTTCAAATCCTGGTTTTACCCCTGGTAACTGAAATCATGCATAATGGGGGGTGAGGTAAACTATTATAATATAATGTTATAGTTGAATATTATACTACATATGATTCGCCTCTAAGTACTATGGGGGAATATAAATAAAATAACACGTGAACATAGATTTTTTTTCCCTTAAAAAAATCAAGGTTTGATGAGTTAAACAAATGTTAAACAGAGCTTTATGAATAGAAATAAACATTGTAGAATAGGAAGTCACAGAAGAGGGAACCATACTTGCTCAAATTACTGCTACAGTTTCTTGGGATCATCCTTTGGCACAGGGGACAACCAGTAGCATCGCCAGATCATAGGGCCTTGGTGACTACACTGTATTCCCAAATAAGGTTTAGCTGGTCAAAAGAATGTTTTCTTCATTAAGCCTAGTCATTAAGGTAGTGGCATTCATTAAGGTAGTGGCAGAAGAATGTGGAATGTCCTTAAGAATTCTCATTGAACCATAGCAACATCTACAATAATATAGGGCTGTTAGGTGTATTATACTGGAGCCTCTTAACTGAATTTCAAGGTAGGGCATATCACCAATTTATGGACATTAGAATGAGGTTTAATGTATAAGTCTGTCAGCTCCTCCTGTGTGCATGTTAGAGCCTGAAGTGACCTACATCCAACTGGTAAGGTCCATGCTCTTCCACTCATCACATTTTGTTTGCTGGGCTCTGACATCAACACCACCCCTACTGTTGTGGCTCTAACCTATCGTACTTCAATAGACAGAACCAGGACCTATAATAAGAGTTCTAATCCTGGGAAAAGGAATTCAGATCAACAGTTAACAAACACAGCAGGAATCCTCAGTATAGTATTGTCAAAGTTGGGAATGCTACCAGATATAGAAGAAACTCAGATTCACTAACTGTGCTTCCCTCTCGGCCACTTTCAAAGGGCTATAACAAAGAAGGAACAGGTCCTGGAGACTGAGTGTTAACACTGTAAAGTAGAGCTGACTTATTTTAGTTCTTAAAAATATTTTACTATTGCCAGGCATGGTGGTGCACACCTTTAATCTCAGCACTCAGGAGGCAGAGGCAGGTGGATCTCTATGAGTTCAAGGTCAGCCTGGTCTACATAGTGAGTTCCAGGCTAGCTGGGGCTATAGGGAGACCTTGTCTCAAAAACACCCCCCAAAAAAATTTACTATATTTTGTGTGTTTGAGTGTATTGCTTGCATGTGTGTAAGTGTACTCATGTCATGCAATGTCCATGGAAGTCAGAAGAGGGTGTCAGATCCCCTGGAACTGGAGTTAAGAATGGTGGTTAACCACTGTGTGGGGGCTGGAAATTGAACTCAGGTCCTCTGAAAGAGCAGCCAGTGCTCTTAACTGCTGAGCCATCTCCCCAGAACCAAACCTGACTTATTTTCATCAACACCTGCTGACAATATTAATTTTGCAGTTTTTTTGTTATTTATATAAGTTTAGAATGTTGACTGGCTTGTATAGACTAATATTAACAATAATAATCACACTTTCCATAGCCAATTCTGGCCCATCATAAGGAATATTCTCTAATTTTCTATTATTATTAATTTCTAAGTGATGGGCTTTATTATGGCATTTTCACACATATATTTCATTATACTTTATTCTCACTCCTTCCCCTCCTCAAATGCCCTCTGCCATCTTCTTTTGCCCCCTCTTGCTGATCGCCTTCCTCTCTACAAAACAGTCCTTCCATCTACTTGCATGTCACGTGGAGTCCATTTCTCTCTCTTCTGCCCCTCTTTTTCTTTTAAGATCTTTTTGTCCCTAAATCTCAGTGTATGTGCAAATGTGCTCATAACATCAAGGCTCAAAGTGCCATTAAATCTCTTACAATGAGGTTTGACTTACTCATATAGATAATAAAGAGATATATGACCATCTCTATAGAAATCAGTTTGTAGGGATAGCAAATGAATTTCACTGACTAATTGCCAAAGTAGCTCGGAGCAAATTTTCTTGGTATTAGCACTTAAACTTTAAAATTGTAATTAATGTTTATCCATTCAAATTATTATATCTTCAGTAATTACACACGAATAATCTAAATTCCAGAAATTATGTGTGGATTTATTGACGACATATGTCAAAAGCAAGATGTTACAAATGACACACAATGATTAATCTGTTGATGAGACTCAAATTCTCCTGTTGATTTTTTTCTATTTTTTTCCCTACTTTTAGAGGTAGTGCATCATTTCCTATTAACCAACAATTGGCTCTAAGGGTTCTAATTATGTGCGAACAAACCTAGGGCTTGAATCCGCGGAAAGGGTACACACCGGAAACCACCTCCAGATCCACCTTTAGGCTGAGAAGTAGGCTTCATGGCTAGGTCATGCACAGAGACCAAGGCGGAGATATGGGACAATAAGACTGCCTATGAGGTGAACAACTCCTTATACCCTCCAGCAGTGGCCAACCCCTTCAAGCAGCAGACGCGTATCAGTGCATGGCGCTGGGCCGGCATCATAATCCTGGGGTCTGTGCTAGTGCCGGTGAGGCTGTCCTGCATCGCCTTCCTCTTAATCTTCCTCTGGCCAATGGTCACACTTACTACCATTAATCTGCCTTCTAGACCGACCAAACCCATGGGGAGTTGGAGGAAATATCTGATGAAGCCAGTCCTCAAGTTCTTCTTCAAAATAGCATTCATTTTTGCTGGATTCCTGGTTAAGGTGAAAGGCAAAAAGGCCTCCCACAAGGTGGCCCCTATCCTTGTCACCGCTCCACACTCCTCTTTCTTCGATGCAATTGCATGCATTGTGGCCGGCCTCCCTTCCGTGGTCTCTGCCAGTCGAAATAAAAGGATCCCATTGATTGGGAGATGCCTCCTGTTAACTCAGCCTCTTCTTGTGACCCGAGAAGACCCAAATTCTAGGAAAACTACCCGGGATGAAATCCTGAGGCGAGTGACATCCAGAAAGGGGTGGCCACAGATTATGGTTTTCCCGGAAGGAGTTTGTACTAATCGCTCTTGTCTAGTCACGTTTAAACTGGGAGCCTTCTCTCCAGGTGTGCCTGTACAGCCAGTGCTGCTGAGGTACCCAAACACCCTGGATACAGTGACCTCGACCTGGCAAGGGTTCACAGCCTTCCAGACCTTTATGCTGACCCTGAGTCAGCCCTTCACCAGGATGGAAATCGAGTTCATGCCTGTTTACATCCCAAGTGAAAAGGAAAGGAACGACCCCCTCCTTTTTGCCAATACAGTCCGTATAAACATGGCAAATGCTTTGAAGTTGCCTGTGACAGAACATACTTTCGAAGACTGCAAACTGATGATTTCTGCGGGTGCCCTTCAATTACCCATGGAAACCGGTTTGGTGGAGTTTACAAAAATCAGTCAGAAATTGAAATTAGATTGGGATAACATCCATAAGTGCTTGGATGAATATGCGATCATCGCACTTGCTTCGAAAGGAGGAAAGATTGGAATTGAAGAGTTTTCAGGATACTTACAACTCCCAATTTCAGAGCCCTTAATAGAACTTTTTACTCTCTTTGACAGGAATAATGATGGCACCATAGACTTCCGAGAGTATGTGATAGGTCTGACTGTCCTCTGTAATCCTGCTAATACTGACAAGATTCTGCAAATGTCCTTTAAACTTTTTGATCTTGATAACGATGGCTTGATCACAGAAGAGGAGTTTACAACTATACTTCAGGCAGCTTTGGGTGTACCAGACCTTGATGTTTCCAGACTCTATAAGCAAATAGCTGGAAAGGACTCAGACCACATTTCATACAAGACCTTTAGAAGGTTTGCTCTGAAGAATCCAGTATACGCTAGGTTATTTAAATCATACCTAGACTACCAGGCAGCCTACGTATATTCATTACCGCAAGAAGTGGTGGCCTAATGATAACATTCAGATGTTGAAGTCATTCCTGAAAATGGGAAAGCATCTTTTAGATGCGAACTAGGAAAGAAATAAAAATTTTCCTTTGAGGAAAAACTCAGTGGTTTTTATTCTAAGTAGCTTAAACACTGGAGAGACTACCTCAATTAGGCTTTTATAGTACCTATTTTTCTTTCTTTTTTATTTCTTTATATTTTGTGTGTATGAGTGTTTTGCCTACATGTATGTAAGTGCATCACATGCATAGAAATGTCCAAGGAGGCCAGAAGAGGAGGTTGGATTCCCTAGAACTGGAGTCATACACGGTTATTAGCCACTGGAACTTGGGTTCTCTTCAAAAGCAACCAGTGCTTTTAGCCACTGAGCTATCTCTCCAGCCCAACAAATTCTATTCTGTATGCCTCTCATCCAAATATCTGATAAGCCCATTTACATTAAGGAATAAATGACTACAGAGATGAATGGATTAAAACAAACACACTGCTTTAACTTTTTGAAAACACTCTAGGCCCTGGAGAGATGGCTCAGTGATTAAGACCAGTCTTCCATAGGAACTGGGTTTAGTTCCCAGCACCCATGGCCATTGACAACTGTCTGTAACTTCAGTTCCAGGGGATCCAACTCCTTTTTCTCATCTCCTGGGGATGGGAGTGGGTGTGGGGAAGGTTGCACTTACATACATGCAGACAAAACACTCATATACATAAAATATAAATAAAAGTCTTAAAAAAGGACTCTAATAATGGAATGTGAAGATTGTGTATGTGTGTGTGTGTGTGTGTGTGTGTGTGTGTAGAGTGTGTGGGAACCTTGGGCCCCACACACTCTAAATACTGCACTGAGCTATTTCTCCAGCATCTTGCTCTCTTTTTTATTCCTTCCTTTGTTCCTTTCTTTTTGGCTTTCTTTTGTTTGTATGTTTTTGAATCAGGCTCTCACCATGTAGCCCTGGCTGGCCTTGATTTCACAGAGCTCGAACTGCTTCTGCCTCCAAGTATTACGATTAAAGGTATGAGCCACCACTCACAACCTGAATTTTGTTTAGGTAGGTATGCTGCCTAAGCTGCATAGAGTCATTTTTTAAAACATTAAATGATATAACCATAATGAATTCTGCCACTCTTTCCCAATCACAGTTTGCAGAGTAGCCTGATTTTTCTTTATCTGCTGATAAAGAGGCTTAAGTAGATAGATACATGACTGGACTTTGAAGGGGAAGAGCCTGACACTAGACTGCCTGGGTTTTATTTAACTTATACATATTTAAGGTATACAAACTAGTATTTTGGTATGCAAAATGAAACAATCACTTCAACCAAAATAATTAACATAGCCTCCATTTCATGTGGTCAGTACTTTTGTGGGTGATGTAATCACCTAAAATGTATTCTCTTGGCAGACTTTTACCATATAATTGTTATGGTTTGATTATGGAATGTCTTTCATGGACTCATGTTTTGAATGGCTGGCCCCTAGCTGATGGTGCAATTTTGGGAGGTGGTGGAAATTTTAGGAGGCAGTAGGGCCTAGATGCAGGAAGTAGGTCACAGGGATGATGCTTTTGAAGGTTATATACATGGTCCCAGATACTTTCCTCTATTTCTGCTTCTTGTATGACATAAGTGTTGTTCTGCTCCTCCTGGCAAGATGGAATGAAATTTCTGAAAATAAGAGCTAAAACATCTTTCTTCCTTTTGTCAGGTATTTTTTCCAGACAAAAAATAACTATTACTAATTATAGTATTCATTCAGTAAGTGAGTAGGATTTAGTGATCCTACTTACATGAAACTTCATATCCTCTGACACAGATCTCCCCATTCCCACATTTAACTACCATCCTACTCTCTATTCATTGAACTTTGTCCACTGCTACTTTGGTGGTATGATGATTTGAATGAGAAGTGTTCCCCATAGTCTCAAGTACTCAAACACCTAGTATATGGTCTCCAGTTGGTGATGCTGTTTGGGGAAAGACATGGAACCTTTAGGAGGTGTGGCCCTGCTGGAGGAAGCATGTCACTGGGGTAGGCTTTAAGAGCTCATAGTCGAGGCAGGACGCCATAATTCACTCGGGCAGGTACATCTGGGGGTGGTCTGTCTCAGGGGTGGCTGGAAGAGGGTCTTGACTCTGAGCCCTCTTTCGGGGGTCCCCGTCTCGGAGGGACCACACTTTGCCTTTGCAGAGTGAACAGAGGGTGGTGTTTAGGTCTGCTCTGGTCTTGGCGGGTGGCCTTGTGTGTGGGCAGGCTCCTGAGGCACAGGCAGGACGCCATAATTCACTCAGGCAGGTGTGCATCCCCCCCCCCACTCCCGCCAACGGGAATTGGTGAGAATCCAAGTGGACTTCCTTTTGGAGAACCTTCAGAACAGAAAGAGAAGACTGACTTAGGCTTCCAATATCCAATATATAAACAAAATTGAAAACCTGAAACCTAGACAAGTCAATACTCCGTAAAAAAGGAGGAGGAAAGGGAAAAAAAAAGCATCGGAAGGAGGCAAGCAAAACCATCCGCTAACATAGTAAAAAGTCATTTGTGATTTGAACCACAAAAGAGAAACCCACATGCCAGGGACACGACGAAGGAACAACATGGGAAAGGCATAGGATAATCCCACACCAGGCTCTACCAAACCTGGAGGATATAGCTACAATGGGATCCCCTTGGAGGAGACCCAAGGAACAGAGCTTAGAGGAATAATTGCAGACCTATGCAGAGAAATTAAAGAAAATAAAAAAGAAGTCAGAGAACTAAAGAGAGAGAATGAAAAACTCAAAAAGGACCTAGAGGGATACAATGACAAACGTTGGAAAGAACTAAAGGAACAGATTGACAAACTCCAGAAAGA
>VZQC01008327.1:774791-812673 GCA_009823505.1 Rhizomys pruinosus | reverse complement strand
TGTTATAATCCACAGTAAGATCCTGTCATATTTAACAGAAAAAAATGTAATTCATGGATTAACATACCATCCAAACATCTGTGTCTATACCAAAGTAACCTATGATAACAATTAGTACTATTTAAATACCTATATATCTAATTGCTTGTGCTTCATTAGTAGGATCGAAAGGTTATTCCTGGACAAACTGTCAGCCCATGAAAGAAAAGAGCCAGAATTGACCAGAGTCCAAGACAACAGCTCCAGAGAAAGTAGACTGTTTTGCTTCTCATCCACCTGTGCCCCTTTTCTAAGCCTAGGGAACAATCTGCAGAAGAGGGGGCGTGGTAGAATGTAAGGGCTACAATTAGGGTGAATGGTGAAACTACAGCAATATAGCCTGGACACTCATTTGATCAACTTGATTGAACATACAAGCCCCCCCTGCTGGATGGTGGGACCAAGGGTCTGTGTGGGTTTGGACACAGCTGCTTGCAAATTGGTTTTACATGAAGGATGCTTGTACTCATAAATTATCACTTATTGCTAAAAAATGGGGGGAAAAAAGCTGAGAGAAAGATGCAGGACAGTTATGGCAGAATGCATGATCTGGGATGGGGTGGGGTGGGGTGAGGAGAAGGGAAAGGGAAATATGCCTGAACTGAATTGGAAAATGATGTATGAAATACACAAAGCATCAATAAAAAAAAAGCTCATAGTCTTGCCCATTTCCAGTTTCCTTCTTTCTGCTTCTTGTGCAGAGAGCTCCTAAAGATGTGAGCTCCCAGCTTTCTGCTCTGGCTGCCTCCTTCCATGCCTCCTGCCATGATGGGCTCTTGTCCCTCTGGAACCATAAGCCCAAATAGACTCTTCTATAAGTTGCCTTGGGCATGGTGTTTTATCAAAGAAACAGAAGAATTAACTAATGTGGGGGGCGGGGTCCAAATCTTGGTCATTGTGCTATGAACATGGTGCAGGTATCACTTTGAGATACTAATTTCATTTCCTTCAGGTATGGACATCAAGAAAGGGATTTCTGGTAATTCTATTTAAAGTTTTTGGAGGAACCTTCATACTGATTTCCAAAATGGCTACAGCAATTCACATTCCCAACAGTGATATAAATGGATTGAACTCATCAGTCAAAATGTATTAATCTGCCAGGCGTAGTGTCACATGCCTTTAATCCTAGCACTGGGGAGGCAGAGGCAGGCGGATCTTTGTGAGTTCAAGGCCAGCTGGTCTACAGAGTGAGTTCCAGGACAGCTGGGGCTATAGGGAGACCCTGTCTCGAAAAGACCAAAAGAAAAATATATTAATCCTAGGATACCATTTCATGGTTGTGAGGTCCTGGGCAAGTTACCTATCTTCTCTCTGTCTCAGCTTCTTATATATACAAACTTGAGCTCAAAGCAGTACTTCCATGGATGAAGGATGTGAGGATATAAAGTTAATACATTAACACATACAGATCAGGAAGGGCAATGTTCATCATATAAAACACACGTTAGGTCTCTGAGTATTTGGTGAAATGGCTGCCTCTTGGCCAATTTTAGGTTACAAAGTTCATATGTTTTCCAAGCAACGAATACTCTGCATTGTGCTAAGCCTGTAAATAAAGAAACATAGAAAGCTGGGCATGGTGGTGCACACCTTTAATCCTAGCACTCGAAAGGCAGAGGCAGGCGGATCTCTGTGAGTTCAAGGCCAGCATGGTCTACATATTGAGATCCAGGACAGCTGGGACTAAATGGAGCCCCTGTCTCAAAAAGACAAAAACGAAAGAAAGAAAGAAAGAAAGAAAGAAAGAAAGAAAGAAAGAAAGAGAGAGAGAGAGAGAGAAAGAAAGGAAAGAAAGAAAGGAAAAGAAGGAAGGAAGGGAGGGAGGGAGGAAGGAAGGAAGGAAGAGCTTTATTTATTTGGAGGAGGTCATCCTAGCTATTTTCTTGGAGCCAAAACATTTACAATTCTGTAGTTCTTCCCCACTGCAATGAAGCCTCAGCCTTGCCATTTATTTCTTCTATATTCCTAGTCATAAAATCTAGGGCTCTATATACACAGCCCTGTCTTATAATTTGACGATTCTCAACCTAAGTTGAAGAGTCTGAGTCACTGCGTGGAATGCTGATTGTTTTGACTCTGGCAGGTTACAAATTCCTTCTTCTAATTTCAATTTCCCCTTTAAAAATGTTATTAAAGGGGTTGGAGAGATAGCTTAGTGGTTAAGAGCACCTACTGCTCTTGCAGAGGACCGGGGTTGGATCCCCAGCACCCACATGGAGGCTAAGAACCGTCTGTAATCCCAATTCCAGGAGAACTCCAGTTCCAGGGGAATCTGAGACCCTCTTCTGACCTCTATGGCATTGCACAACACGGGTACACAAACCTACCTGCAGATAGTACACTGATACACATACAAAAATAAATTTAAAAATTTTTAAATGTTATTAAAATGGTCCTTTGACAAATTCATATACATATAATCCATTCTTTTACTTTTGATATCATTTATTTTATTTTATGTGTATGAGTGTTTGTAGTGCAATATCCATGAAGGGCAGAAGAGGTGATTAGATCTGCTGGAACTGCAGTTGTGGACAATTGTTAACTGCCACGTAAGTGCTAGAAACTGAATCAGCATCCTCTGGAAGAACAGCAAGTACTCTTTGTTAGGTCTGGGTTTCCCAGAATCCCAAGGGACACACAGATGTCCACTTCCTCCAGAAGCTATCAATCTTAAGACCTCTTCCCCTTTACCTGAGGTCCTGCCCAGGGGTTATAAATGGGCGTACCAGCTGGCTCCCCCACCTCATGCCAACAGGTAGCCAGTCCTGGCAATTCCTTTTTTTTTTTTTTAACATTTTTTTATTGATGCTTTGTGCATTTCATACATCATTTTCCAATTCAGTTCAGGCATATTTCCCTTTCCCTTCCCCCCCACCCCCACCCCAACCGAGATCATTCTGCCATAACTGTCCTGCATATTTCTCAGTTTTTTTTTTCATTTTTTAGCTATAAGTGATAATCCATGAGTACAAGCATCCTTCATGTAAAACCAATTTGCAGGCTGTTGTGCCCAAACCCCCACAGCCCCACCTTCCAGCGGGGGGTGAGGGGTTGTATGTTCAATCAGGTTGATCAAATGAGTGTCCAGACTACATTGCTGTAGTTTCACCATTCACCCCAATCGTAGTCCTTACATTCTACCATGCCCCCTCTTCCGCAGATTATTCTCTAGGCTTAGAAAAGGGGAACAGGTGGATGAGAAGCAAAACAGTCCACTCTCTCTGGAGCTGTTGTCTTGGACTCTGGTCAATTCAGGCTGTTTCCTTTCATGGGCTGACAGTTTGTCCAGGAATAAACTTTCGATCCTACTAATGAAGCACAAGCAATTAGATATATAGGTATTTAAACAGCATTAATAGTTATGGTAGGTTACTTTGGTATAGACACATATGTTTAGATGATATGTTGATCCATGAATTACATTTTTTCCTGTTAAATATGACAGGGTCTTACTGTGGCTTATGACATCTCCTAACCTGTAGAGGATGTAAGCTTGTGGCATCAGCCATGGGTTATTCCTCCAAGGAGAGAGCCAATAGCCAATTAGATTTGGGATATACAGGCATATGGCTGCCTCTGCTGCACAGTATTTCCAGGCAGGTGAGGTGTAGCTGGTGTTGACGGTGGAGTCTTGCTTGACTCAAGGAGACCCGTATTTGCTTTATTGGTTTAGTGGCCTTTGGTAACACTCTCTGGTGTTCCAGAGGCCATCTGTACACTTGCATGTGTGGTCTCAATACATCTTTCCCATGTTAACGTCAGGTCTTCAGCAGCAGGGCTGAAGACCTGACGTTAACATGGCAATTCCTGAAGTAAATATGTTCCTGGCGTGACTAAGCTTCATGTGCCTATCTTTTCTCTGGGGTTTGTGCTGCTATAGGTCTAACATTCTTAACTGCTGATTCATCTATGCAGCTCCTATATAGTGCATTTTGATTATTGTCATTTCACCCTCTTGTCTCCCTCCCACCTTTGTTACCATCCCCTTCTCCCTACAAGTCCCTTTCCTACATTTATGTCCTTTTCTTTTGTTCAGTAAGGGAATTTAACCAGGACTATCTGTGTGACCATGAGTTTGGAACTATTCATTGGAGCATGATAAGCTCAGCTGTTGCTATACGATGAAGGGAATTCTTGCCCCTCTCCCAGAATCCATCAGTAACCCATAGTTCCACAAGGAGGAGTAGCGCCATGTGGGCTTCTCCATAATCCACGAGTGACTGTTGACAGGCCCAGTCTTGTGCAGACCCATTACAGGCAGCCTCTGGATTACAGTGGCCGAGTCATGTCCAGAAGATACCATGCGTTCTTCCCCCTCATCTACATCATTCTCTGAGCCTTAGATGAGGTGGTATGAATGTCCTGCTTAAGGCTGAGTACTGAGTACTCAACCATAACATAATTTCAGCATCTTGAGCAGCCATGTGTCTCTGCATTTGCCAATGCCACTTGTGGGATAATTTAAACCTTCTTTTGAATGAACTGTTCCTGAAATATCAAATGCCACCCACTGCAGAGACGAAGCTACAGATCCAGTGAGCTCCCCCTCTCCCCGTCCAGTTTGCTGGGAGCGTGAGCAGTGCTCTCTGGGAACCCACCACCACTATGTTGGATGGAGGATCCTGGGTGGGATCTGCCTGGGATGGACATAACAGGAGCACCTGACTGGCCTTGTACATGAGAGACAACCTCCATTCGCTCCGTAAGAACAACCCATTAAATTCACTAATAATCCCTTAATTAGAGACTGTCTCTTGAACATTTATTTGAGTCTGAAGCGGGGAGGGAGAGGAGGTGGAGCGAAAAAAATGGCCGCCAGGGCATGCTTCTGAGCGCTGAGGAGGGAATACTTACTAAGACAAATTTCTCTGATTAAAACTGACAGTAGCATTTGTTTATAGATATAAACACAAGTACTTAGAAACCAGGTTAGGGCTATGTTAATTTATCACTAACGGGAGAACATGTCTTCCCTATCCCACCTGTCCCTCAGGGCCCAAGACCTCCTCAGCCGTGGGTTTTTAACTGGGTTTACAGTACAAGGTAGGAATTCCTTCTTGTAGAGTGGGCTTCAAAACCAGTCAGAGAATGCTTGGCTTCCTTCATAATAGTTATGCCACTACTGCAAGAGTCGGTATATCTGGGTTGGCAGTTGCTATTGTGGTCCACTGGGTTCATAGATGTGCAAAACCACTGATTCCCCCACCCCCACCCCGACCCCAGGCTTCCAGCTCAGTTCTAGTTCAGTTTCTCTATGGCGTGCATTTAAAGTATGTGGTGTCTTTAGCTGGTGGGAAGATCCAGTTAGAATTAGGGGTTAGTTCTCAGCACCCCTCAGGGAAACCGTGGGGCACCATATTTAGCAATAGGTTATTATCAACTAGTCCTGATGGACAATCAAGAAGAATGTAAGAGCTTGTATTGTTTGGGGAACATCTGACACTGGTTTTGTTTAACAACTCCTGGATATTAAGTTCAGCATTATCCAGCCATGTAGGCAATCACCATTCTAACACTCATATTTTTTGTGGTTGGCTTATAAAGTGAGAGGTTTCTACGTGTTTTTTACGCACCTTCTGTATGTAGAAGAATGAAACTATACCTTTATTTATCTCTCACAAAAATTCTGTGCAAAATTCAGCTCTGAATGGATGAAAGGCCTCAACATAAAGCCTGAAACTCTGAAACTGCTATAGGAAAAAGTCAGGAATACTCTACAAGAAGCAAAGACTTAAAAAAATAGTTTATTTTTTATTTTATGTGTATGAGTGTATAGCCTGCACGTATGTAATCGCACTCATGTCATGTAGTGCCCATGGAGGTCAGAAGAGGGCGTTGGCTCCCCTGGAACTGGAGTTAGAGATGGCTGTTAGCCATTTTGTAGGTGATGGGAACTAAACCCAGGTCCTCTGCAAGATCAGCCAGTGCTCTTAGTTGCTGAGCCAAATATGCAATGACTTTTAATCAGGACTCTGCTCATTCAGGAAATAAGCCCAACAATTGGGCTTCTGTATAGTAAAGGAAACTGCCAATTGGATGAAGACGCCTAAGAATGGGAGAAAAATCATTCTATCTATCTGATAGATGGTTGATATCTAGGACACACAAAGAACTCAAATAGTGAAACAAAAAGAAAAACAACCCAATAAAAAATGAGGCATGGCAATTGATGATAGGTAGTAGGAAAGGGAAAGTTAGTTTTTTTTTTTTTTGTTTTTTTTTTGTCTTTTTGAGACAAGGTCTCCCTGGAGCCTCAGGCTGTCCTGGAACTCACTCTGTAGACCAGGCTGGCCTTGAACTCACAAAGATCCGCCTTACTCTGCCTCCCGAGTGCTAGGATTAAAGGCGTGCGCCACCACGCCCGGCTGCAAAGTTAGTTTCTTTAAGAATGTGCCCCTTGTTGGCTGGAGAGATGGCCTAGCGGTTAAGAGCGCCGACCGCTCTTACAGAGGACCCAGGTTCGATCCCCAGCACCCACACGGCGTTCCTCTTCTGACCTCCGCGGCATTGCACGACACGGGTGCACAAACTTGCATGCACACAGTACATTCATACACATACAGAAATAAATAAAATTATAAAAATAAAATTAACTCTTCCAAAAAGAATGTGCCCCTTGGGGGCTGGAGAGATGGCCTAGGGGTTAAGAGCGCCGACCACTCTTACAGAGGACCCGGGTTCGATCCCCAGCACCCACATGGCGGCCGAGAAACAAATAGCTTTTTAAAAATTATTTTTTATGGTATGAGTGTACTGTCTGCATGTAGGTTGGTGCACCCGTGTTGTGCAATGCCATGGAGGTCATAAGAGGGCATTGTATTCCCCTGGAACTGGAGTTAAAGACGGTTCTTAGCCACCATGTGGGTGCTGGGAATCAAACCCGGGTCCTCTGCAAGAGCAGTTGGTGCTCTCAACCACTGAGCCAGCTCTCCAGCCCCACAAATAGCTTTTAAGCACTTTAAAAAGTTTTTTGTTGTTTTTTAAAAAGTTTTAAAAAAAAGTTTTTAAAAAGTTTAAAAAGTTTTAAAAAGCACCATTAGTCACAGAAATGCAAATTAAAACTACTTTGAGACTATCTCACTCCAATCAGAATGGCTATCATCAAATTACAACAAAAGGTAAGAAGTATGGAAAGAAGTGTTCCCATTGTTGTTTCTCGGAGTGTAAATGGGCACATCCACTATGAAAAAGTCCACATTGTGAGAGTTTCTCAAAAGCTACATACAGCAGCTGGTGACATGGCTCAGCAGTTAAGAGCAATGGTTATTCTTACAGAGGAGCCAGGTTCCGTTCCCAGCACCCACAAGGTGGCTAACAACTGTCCCTAACTCCAGTTCCAGGGATCTGACACCCTTTTCTGTCCTCTGTAGGCACTGCTCGACATGATTGCACTTACACACATGCAGGCAATACATTCATACACATAAAATAAAAATAAAGTTATATATATACATATATATGTATATTTTGAGACAGGGTGTCCCCATATCCCCAGGCTGTTCTGGAACTCGCTACATAGACCAGGCTGGCCTTGAACTCACAGAGATCCATCTGCCTCTGCCTCCCAAGTGCTGGGATTAAAGGCATCCACCACCACGGCCAGCATAAAAAATACTTTTTTTATGTGAAAACATTGGAAATAAAAAATATTTTTTAAAGCTAGATATAGAACTACCCTATGACCCAACTATCCCACTCTGGGGCATATAGCCCAAGGACTGTACAGAGAGACTTGCTCATCTACATTCATTCCTGCTTTATTTACAATTGCTAGGAAATGGAATCAGCTTAGATGTCCATTAACAGATGAATGGATACTAAAAATACACACTGGAATTTTATTCAGCTGTGAAGAGAAACAAAAGTATGAAATTTGCAGGTAAACGCATGGAACTGTAAAACAGAGGTAACCCAGGCCCCAAAAGATAAACTGGGTGTTCTTTCATACTTGTATCTTAGTTTTTAATCTTTAGATTTGTGTTTAATGTGGACTGCTTGTAGAAGCCAGGAAACTGGAAAAAGGATCTTTTCAGTGAGGAAGGTCTCATAGGAAGAATGGCTCAACACTGATATGAAAACAGATGGTGGTGAATACTTGAGGGACAGTTTAAGTAGGGATGGGGGGATAGATTGGTATTGGGGACTGGGGAAAGGTTAGCCCTCAGTTTTTATTGACCAAAGCATTTATTCCTAGGCTGAGCCCTTGGTTAAGGAGTATGCCTCAATACTGTTAATATCTTGTGACCCCATCTTTCATGGAGAAACGAGCACGCAGAAACTCCAGGAAGAAAACATACAAAGGCTGCTCCCATTGGCTTCAATTCGGTTCCCTGTAAAATCTTTGTTAAATTCAGTTTCCATAAAATGCTTATTAAATGGATGATTAACACTAGCTTGTAAGCAGAGTGTGATAAAGCTCTGGGGATTGCCTTCAGGCTGACTGGAGCCACCAGAGGCAAAAACAGAGCCAGTGCGCCTGCGCACAGCATGCTGGGCATGTCCTGAAGGGCGGTCCGCCGCTCAAAAAGCTCCGCGGAAAACCGAGGCGTCGTCCACCTTTTCCTCGGTCGGAAACGCCCCCTTCTCCCTCCCCGGTGCGGGCTGGGATCGGTGGAGGGAAATGGCCCGCTGGGGAGCGGGCATCGCAGGCCCCGCGGTATCTCTGAGGTCCCAAGGAGTTGGCAGTAAGGGCTTGCAAAGGAAAGGGCCTTTGGAGCGGCGCCGGCTGAAGGCCGCGGTGGCGGAGCAGCTCAGCCGGGATGTGCTCAGGTAGGAGGAGGCGGGAACCAGGACTTCGTGCGCCAAGCACCCCCTCTGCGCCCCTCGGTCTCTTGGTCCCTCCCGGCCGTGCTTCCCTCGTTCGCGTAGCGGCTTTGCTCGACCTCACTAACCAGCCTCTAGCCTTGCGGACAATACACCGCATTCAGAAGGAAACCAGAAATGAAAACTACAACGATGTGCAGCAGCAATGCGTACTGGAGTAATTTCAGGAGGATCAGTCTGTGTCTAACGTGCATACTGGGAGTATTTTCATGAGGACCAGCCTGCGGCTACCTGGGTGTGTCCAGGCCCTGAAACTCACACCATTTTTTAAAGTTTTTTTTTTAAATGATAGGAAAATGAGTATTTATTTTGGAATAAAGGACAGAAGAACAGAACAAATGATGGGAGTTCTCTGTTCTGGGCTCTCTTTTTTTTTTAATTTTTTTTTATTAATTTTATTTATTTTTGTATGTGTATGAATGTACTGTCTGCATGCAAGTCTGTGCACCCGTGTCGTGCAACGCCGCGGAGGTCAGAAGAGGGTCTCGGATTCCCCTGGAACTGGAGTTCTCCTGGAATTGGAGCTTCAGACGGTTCTCAGCCGCCATGTGGGTGCTGGGGATCGAACCCGGGTCCTCTGCAAGAGCGGTCGGCACTCTTAACCGCTAGGCCATCTCTCCAGCCCCCTGGGCTCTCTTTAGTTTATCAGAAATGCTTATGTGGAAATCCCTACAGATCACAACCTGGCTTCAGCTCTTAGAGTACTCTAGAACTCCCAAGAACTTCCAGCTCCAGCAAGACCCTAAGCAAATGAAAGCATGTCCTGAAGTAAACTTGATGAATATCCAACCCAGAGTGTAAGAGATTGAGTTGTTGGAAGTCAACGTTATCTGTTTAGAAAGAAAATGAGGCCAAGAAATATTACCTAAATATTTCCCATTTACAACAAAACACTGATTCCTGAACTTCTGTGTGCCTAAGAATCACCTGAAGGGCTTGTTAAAATACAGGTTTACTGGGGCCCAGCCCATGGATGCCTTTCACTTTGATCTAGGATAAGGCCCCAGGAATGCTAATGGTGTTGGTCAGGGTCACACTTTTGAGGATCCCTGAGCTAAAGAAAACAGGATTACTACTAACATCTGGCTTTTATTTTTATTGATTTTGCTTTTTGAGATAGGGTCACTATGTAGCTCTGACTGGCCTTAACTCACTATGTAGAACAGGTTGATCGTGAATTCCTAGACATCCTTTTGGCACTGCCCCCCAAATGCTAAGATTAAAAGTGGATGCCACCATTTTCAGCTTATTCTATAGATATTAAATGTTTCCCCTGGGAATTTGGTGATCTTCACTTTGGGCTCCATGCATTCCCTCTTTTTTGGGTTCTTAGCTTTGTTAATAAAATAATTTAAAAACGGACTCAGTTGGAAACTCAAGGGCAGTTTATTAGAGTTTGAGAGAAAAACAACAGGCCAGGCAAGCTATAAATCTTGGCAGCTATCTGGAGAAGGGAGTTAGAGAAAGGGGAAGCTATGTCTCTTAGGCTACAGTCTGAGAAAGCCAGGAGGTTGACCAGTAGGGAACAAGTACCACAAGGTTGGGGGGGTAGCTTCAGAGAAAGAGTGGGAGACTCCAGAGTGTCCAGGAGAGAATGCCTAGGCTTTGGCCAGTATTCCACAGAAAAGGATAGAAGGAAAAGGAAAAGTTAGGCTTTCGCTTAGAACTGAAAAAAAAAAAAAAGCAGGCAGGTAAGGCAGAGGTGTCATAGATAGAAGCCCTGCAAGGGGTTGCATGCTGCAGTGAAGAAGAAGGGGCTTCTGGGAAGGAAAAATGTATTAAGGGACTAATTACTCATCCTGATCCAATAGTATGTCTCCAAGTGAAACAAATTTTCTAAAGGGTTAGGGGTTGGCCTGAGGGTTGGGGTGTACGTTTCTGGCCAGGTGATTGACAAACCCAGTTGGATTTACTCTTTTTTTTTTTTTTTAATTTTATTTATTTATTTATTTATTTATTTATTTATTTAATGTGTATGAATGTATTGTCTGCATGCAGGTCTGTGCAACCGTGTCGTGCAATGCCACGGAGGTCAGAAGAGGGTCTCGGATTCCCCTGGAACTGGAGTTCTCCTGGAATTGGAGTTACAGACGGTTCTCAGCCGCCATGTGGGTGCTGGGGATCGAACCCGGGTCCTCTGTAAGAGCAGTCGGCGCTCTTAACCGCTAGGCCATCCCTCCAGCCCCCTGGATTTACTCTTAGAAAGAGGAGACTATGGTATGTGTATGTTAGAATGTTAGGTCTCTACCTAGGGCTTGAGGTAGAATTTAGAATATTTTCTTTTGATCTTGAGCTTTGTCTTAATGTGCAAAGTCCAAATACCTTACCTTTTCATATGGTACTTTAAATTTTAAGGAAGCAGTCCACTTCTACAGAGGTGGAGGTCAGAGTTCATGAGTAAAGGGTCTTACAAGCCAACTAATATCTATTTAGCTACCTAACAGAAGTATTATACACAACTGACCATATAACTAACTGGTCCTGTACTGGGTCCTGAGGAATCAAACTTTAATGAGACAGGACTAGGAAGATGGCTCAGTGGACAAAGTGCTTGTTCTATAAGCCCAGGGACCTGAGTTTTATTCCAAGAACCTATGCTGGTTGTGGTGGTAATCTCAGTGCTGGGGAGGTGGAGACAAGTGAGTCCCTGGGGCTAGCTGGCCAGCCATTGAGAGACCTTGTCTAAAATGAGATGGTTGAAGCCTGAGGCACCTGTGGTAGGCCTCTTGCTTCCATACACACACACACACACACACACACACACACACACACACACAGATAAACGAAACCTATCTTTGGTGTTTTTGCTTGCACTTTAGTGAGAGAGGTAAAAGGCCAAACAAAAGAGATGGTGGTGGTAGTGGTGGTGTGTTAGGGGAAGGCTTGGTAAGGTCATATTTGAAGACCTCTTGAGGATTAACTGATGAAAGATGGAGAAGAGAGAGGTAGAGTGTATGTATCTAAACAAGGGGGAATGACTTTTTTTAAATAGGCATGGAGATTTGAAAGAATTTATTCTTGGAAAAACAAGTTATATTAGATCTAGGTTACCTGAGTTAGTGCAAAAAACAAAGTTTAGAAAAGTGAGGACAAACAGGAAATTTTCACCAGTTAAGAAGCCAGATCTGAGTGGCTAGAGAGATGGCTTAGTGCTTAAGAGCATATGGTGACTCACAAACACCTGTAACTCCAGTTCCAGGGGATCTAGCACCTTCTTCTGGCCTTCACAGATATCAGGCATGCATGTAGTGCATGTACATACTTGCAAGCAAAACACTCATACAAATAAATCTTAAAAATTAAGTCACATTTAGTGAGTTCAAAATCACAGGATTAGCTTGGGTTACATAGCAAGACCTTATTTCAAAAAACTAGCCAACTCATACCCAGATCTGAGGCAGAACCGGAATGTTGCCTGAGATATAGACAGTTGTATAAGACCCTGTTGATAAATGAACCATTACTCAGCACAATTGGTTTTGGGTTTTTTGTTTGTTTGTTTGTTTGGGGGTTTTTTTTGGCCCTTTAATTTTTTATTTATTTTTTAAGGGATTCACAATATAAGAGCACAGTTGTTTTCAGATCACATTAACGTTGCTCAGCATGCCATACAATTAGGTAATTTGTGCTAGCATCCACAAATGAGGAATACCATTCATCGTTTGTTTTTCTGGGACTGAGTTACGACTGAGTTACTTCACTCAGCATGATATCTTCTAGCTCCAGCCATTTAACTGTAAAGTTCATGATGTCGTCCTTCTTTACCACTGCATAGAACTCCATTGTGTAGATGTACCACATTTTCTCTATCCACTCGTCAGTTGAGGGGCACTTGGATTGGTTCCAGCTCTTTGCTATTGTGAAAAGAGCTGCAATAAACATGGCTGTGCATGTATCTCTGCGGTAAGATGAGTCTTGTGGGTATATACCCAGGAGTGGTATGTTTTGGGGCCGTTTTAAGACAGGGTCTCCCTATAGCTTCAGCTGTCCTAGAACTCACTATGTAGACCTGGCTGGCCTTGAACTCACAGAGATCCGCCTGTCTCTGCCTCCCAAGTACTGGGATTAAAGGCATGCACCACCACGCCTGGCGGGTTTTTTTCAGTTTAATATGAATTTTACTACTCACTGGATACTGAACTTACATGTTTTAATTTACTTTCATCCTTAATTCCATGAGGTAGGTCTTATCATTTTCATTATCAGTTTTATTTTATTTTCATTGTCAATTTTATTTAACATTAGATTAGCATTAGATGAGCATTAATGAAGTAACAATTGAGTCAGAATAAGAATCTTGTCCACCTAGTTCCAAGACACTGGTGATTTGCCTGAAGCCCAAGCAAGCCAGAGTATGATGCCAGTTGCTCTGCCTTCCCTGTGAAAATTCATCTTCCAGTAACTTGGCCCTTCATTTCTGTATCTCTTCACCAATTTCTTTTTCTTTTGTACCATGGATCTGCTTTAGACTTCTCTTGAGAGTGCTGTCATTTGCTCCCTCTTTGTCGTGGAATATCTCTGCAGAAGTTACCTTGCTTAGCTAACACTTTGGCCAGTGGCTATCTTTGGCTTAGTCTGCAGTCCAGTTCAGATGAGATTGAGGTGTATGGACATAGTAAAACCCAGGGCTGTTGCCCATTTCATTTGGAAGATGGCAAGCATGTGAGGATGAATAGATACCCTGAAACTAGATGATAGCAGGCATCTTTCTCTACTGAAATGTTTGGAATGGATTCTGAAGGCAGTTGAGAGCTATTGATGTTTCAAAAATTATGATGAATATTTAGATCTTCAATTTGAGAAAAGAGAAATTGGAAATAGACATCAGTTAGGTTTGTGGTTGTGGAGAGCTACATACTGGCAGTGGAAATGGAAACATTAGCAGAATTGTTGAATAAACACATGTGGGGGAGCTGAGAAAGGGAAGAATGGAAAATGGCTCTGTGTTGGATAGTTTCACTTGTCAACTTGGCACACCTGGGTGGAAGGAACCTCAGCTGAGGAATAGCTTCTATAGGATTGGCCTGTGGCCATGTCTTTGGGGGCATTCTCTTGATTATTCAGTGATGTTTGAGGGCCCAGCCCATTGTTGGCAGTACCACCCCCAGGCAGGTAGGTGGCCCTGTGTTATATAAGAAAGTACGCAGAGGAGGCCAGAGGAGCAAGCCAGCAAACAGTATACCTCCGTGGTCTGTCCATCCTCCTGCCTTGCCTTCCCTTCGTCATGATGGACTGTGAGCTATAAGCCAAATAAACCCTTTTTTCCTCAAGTTGGTTTTGATCAATGCTTTTGTTTTGTTTTGTTTTGTTTTATTTTTGTCTTTTTAAGACAGGGTTTCTCTGTAGCCCCAGCTGGCCTAGAACTCGTTATGTAGACCAGGCTGGCCTTGAACCCACAGAGATCCACCTGTCTCTGCCTCCAGAGTGTTGGGGATAAAGGTGTGTCACCACACCTGGCTTGGTCAGTGTTTTTATCACAGCAGTAGAAAGTAACTAGAACAGACTCCAAATCTTAGGACATTTGAAAGAAAGTTGTGTGATGAATATTCAGGAGGCTCTCTCTATGAGAATATAACTAGAAATATGTCTAGAGTTTGAAAAATTGGACTAGCAAGTACAGAACAAAGGTCAATGTCATCACTATTACCGTTGTCTAAACCCAAGATTATTGGTTTTGCTTCACCTTTTTTTTTAATTTTTATTTTTATTTATTTTTTATGTGTATGAATGTACTGTCTTCATGTAGGTCTGTGCACCCGTGTCGTGCAATGCCGCGCGGAGGTCAGAAGAGGGCGTTGGATTCCCCTGGGACTGGAGTTCTCCTGGACTTGGAGTTACTGACGGTTCTCAGCCGCCATGTGGGTGCTGGGGATTGAACCCGGGTCCTCTGCAAGAGCAGTCGGTGCTCTTAACCACTAGGCCATCTCTCCAGCCCCTTGCTTTACCTTCTGTAACTAATCACCAGTGCCTCTGGGTTTATTACCTGCATGTGTCCTAGTTTTGCCCCTCCATCGCTGGCCATCCATCTCCCCCAGCTCGGGCTCCTTGCATCATCCACTTGTGCAGCCATTTTCCTCACCTTTCCTACCCTCTTTCATGGCCTCCTCCACCCAACTAGTAGGTAATATTTTTTAAAAATTCACCCGTATTTCAGACTATTTTAGTGACGACCCTTCAACTACAGGAAATGTTTAAATTCTTTGCCTCTTGTTTATCTTTATGTCTACAGTTTTTTTATTAAATTTTTGCAATTTTCACTATATAATTAGATGGTATTTAGAACCTCTTCCCATCTGCTGTTCCTCTTATTGTCCACCCTGCCCAATTTATTTATTTTTTAAAATATTTTATTATTTTTATTTTATGAGTATGAGCATATTTCCTGCATGTGTGTAAGTGCACATGTGTTGTACAATGCCCGAGGAGGTCAAAGAGGGTTTTAGATTCACCTGTAACTGGAATTACAGACAGTTGTTAGCTGCTGTGTGGGTGCTGGGTATTGAACCTGGGTCTTCTGTAAGAGCAGTCAGTGCTCTTAACTGCTGAGCCATCTCTCCCCTGCCGAATCTGCCCAATTCAGTACACACACACACACACACACACACACACACACACACACGGCTTGTATAGTCTTAATTAATGTCCCCAAATGTCCTGCAGTGTGGGTCCATTCATTGGAACCTGGTTAACATACCAAGAGACACATTCTTAAAGGATTTCTCTCCCTCCCAGCACCCACTGGGTACCATGGTTTCCTTAGGTTGGGTTGGGGTTTCTTACCTACTTCCCTATGTCTATGCTTGGATTGTGTCTGGTTTGAGCTTGCATGGGAATTACAAATGCTATCACCATTGCTGTGAGTTTATATGAGTAACTACATCTGCACCTTTACTTGCACATTGACACCCTGAAGTACCCTACCTATATAGATCAGTTTGTAGATCCACAGCTTTGTAAGGAACAGAGCCAGGAACTTGTACTTTGCCAACTCCGATTTAGTCTTTAAAGATCATATTTGATTTTTACATCTTGTATAAGGTCCTTATCTTGTCTCTGTCTCTGAAAACAAAACTGATTTTGTTGTTGAATGTATCGTGCTCTTTAATTTAATTTCCAGGCCTGGTTTTTACTACCCTAGTCTAAACTTCATGGGGGCAGGTATTATATATTAGTCATCTTTATGTTCTTAGTGCTTAGTACATGTTCATTCTCAAAATGAAAAAAAATGTTGACTGACAACTAGGTTTTAATAAAGCCTAAAAAAAAAAAAAAAAAAGCCTAAAATGCTTCTGATAGATTTTGCTGTGATTCAAATATTTGTCCCCTCCAGAACCCAAACTGACATGTCATTGCAGGAGTGTTAAGTAGCGATTAGGCTATGACTGCATTCTTTATTAAATTAAGAGTGAATTTGGGGCTGAGAAAATGTCTTGGTCTGTAAAGTGCTTGCTGTTCAACTGTGAGGTCCCAAATTCAATCCCCCAGAACCCACATAAAAAAGCTGGGCATGGTGGTACATACCTGTAATCTCAGCACCTGGAAGGCAAGCAGGAAGCTCCCTGGGGCTTGCTGGCCAGCCATTGTAACCACATCAGCCAACTTCAGGTCCAGTGAGAGATCCTGTCTCAAAAAATAATGTAGAGAGTAATTTAAAAATAAAAACAGTTGACATCATCCTCTGACCCCACCCCATACCTGCACTTGCACATACATACACAGTTTTTAAGAAACTAGTGAGTATGGCCCTGATTTGATCCTACTTGCTTCCATGTGATGATGTAGTTAGTGAACAGACTCTTTCCAGATGCTAGCACCTTGACATCAGAAAGTGCTCTTCAGCTTGTTTGTTTTGTTTTGTTTTAGAGACAGGGTCTCACTGTATATCCCTTGCTAGCCTAGAATGCTCTATGTAGACCAGGCTGGCCTCTATTTCACAGAGATCCACCAGCCACTACCTCTTGAGTGCTGGGATTAAAGGTCTGTGCCAACATGCTTGGCAGCCATAAGCCAAAAGTCTTAAGTGGTAAATAGCTTCTCTGTGGTATACAGTTTCAGTAATAAAAAATAGATGAAGAAAAGTTAGTACTTTAGTAGTTGGCAAAGAGAAAGATGGAAAGAAGGTGGGTCTTGGCTTTACCGAGCCTTTGCTTAGGTCTGCTCCTGTTTTGGTCTTTTGAGGAAGGGTCTCCCTGCAGCCACAGCTGGCCTGGAACTTGCTATGCAGACCAGGCTGGACTCTATCTCACACAGATCCTCCTGCCTCTGCCATCTATTTGCTGGGATTAAAGGTGTGTGTTGCTGGGTGTGGTGGTACATTCCTTTAATCCTAGCACTTGGGAGGCAGAGGCAGGCGGATCTTTGTGAGTTCAAGGCCAGCCTAGTCTAGAGTGAGCTCCAGGACAGCTGGGACTACAGGGAGACCCTGTCTCAAAAACCAAATATAATAATAATAATAATAATAATAATAATAATAATTTCACAAAATCTCTTATAAACAGGGTTTCCCTGCAATTTGATGACTGTTTGACTACCAGTTGAATCTAGCTTTTCTTTTGTTGTTTTGAGACAGGGTCAGGTGGGCTTTTAGCCAGCTGAGGCCTAGTGTGATCTCCAGATCCTGGTCCTCCAGCATCCCCCTCTGGAGTGTCTGAGATTCCAGACACGTGTGCCTCCAGCACCTCATTTTAGGTGGTGCCGGGGATCAAACTCGGGCCTCTGGGACGCTAGGCCACCCCCAGCCCTCTATGCACTGAGCTGCATCCCTAACTGGATCCAACTAGTAAGTTGGAATGCTTCCTTCTTCACTTTAGGAAGAGTGAGGGAGGATTCAGGGAAGGTGAGTGGAGAGAAGAACAAATTGAGCATACAATTAGGATTTTTCAGCTCAAGTTTGAGAAAAACTTTATCTTTAAAGTTACCCATGAAAATAATATATTGATGGAAATGTTGACCAAACTAAAATGTGTTTGCAAGGTCTCAAAAGCTCTTGTGCTCCTAATCATTTGTTTTCTTTAGGGTGAAATGGGACCATTCAACAAGCAGATACTGAACTCTTGCTGAGTACGGATGATACGCAGTTTTTGACCTTGGGGAGTCTGTTGTCCAGTGGGGAGAGACACATCAAAATAATAATGATGCAGTGGCCCCAGTGCTTTCCCGGAGGCTGTGCTGCCTGTAATGCCATGGGAACGGAACCATTAACTTGGTCTTGGGGGAGTTTGAGTGTTACTGGCAACTCTCCAAGCTTTCACACTAATGGAGATCTTTACCCAGTCTTCCTCCTGTGCTGTACTGGTGTGATTGCCAGTTATCTCTTGAGATACCAAAGTCCTCTGAGAATCCATACCTTGACAATACTCGTGATATTGCTATAGTGATGCAAAATATTTTTCAGTGTGTAGAGAGAATAAATGCATAGTAAAGTACAAAGGGATAAATCAATATGGAATTTTCTATAACATTGATTTCTGTTCTTCAACTGCGTATGTATACATGAAATCAGCAGGCTTTACCATAACCATATATGTACACTAGCAAATGGAGTTCAGTGAGTTTACCCCCTGAGTCTATCATTTTGAATAATAGATTAAGATATGATTAATTCTGTTTGGTGGGGATGGAAAGTGGATTAAATATCACAGTCTTGATATCCAAGCCTGCATTTCAGACTTGGTAATTAACAGAACAATGTGTACCAGTTTCTAATCTGAATTGTCCATTGTTATGTCTGCTTTGTTTGTGTTGACTATTTACATTTTTGGTTCAATTTCAGGAATATTTTTAAACAATTGATTCTTTAATAGAAACCATCTTGATTTTCTGCTTTGTGTTTCAAAATAAAACTAAAAAAAAGGTATACTTTAGAGGAAAATAAATATAAGCAGCAGGAAATAAATTTTATTATTAGAAAGAGCTGGGGCTGGAGAGATAGCCTAGCGGTTAAGAGCACCGACGCTCTTGCAGAGGACCCGGGTTCGATCCCCAGCACCCACATGGCGGCTAAGAACCGTCTGTAACTCCAATTCCAGGAGAACTCCAGTTCCAGGGGAATCCGAGACCCTCTTCTGACCTCCGCGGCATTGCACGACACGGGTGCACAGACCTGCATGCAGACAGTACATTCATACACATACAAAAATAAATTAAATATAAATTAACAGAAAACTGGGTTTCTCTTGAGTTCACTCCAAAGGAGATCATATTTAATATTGGCTTATAATCTAATTTTCTAAAAGTCTGTAGTGAAATAAGGATAAGTTCACAAAAAAGTAAAACTACTTGTTCAAAATATTTTTAGCTCTTTCTTTTTTTATTTTTATTTTTTTTTATTATTTTTATTTTTTGTATGTGTATGATATGTACTGTCTGCATGCAGGTCTGTCACCGTGTCGTGCAATGCCGCGGAGGTCAGAAGAGGGTCTCGGATTCCCCTGGAACTGGAGTTCTCCTGGAATTGGAGTTACAGACGGTTCTTAGCCGCCATGTGGGTGCTGGGGATCGAACCCGGGTCCTCTGCAAGACGTCGGTGCTCTTACGACTAAGGCTATCTCTCCAGCCCCAGCTCTTTCTAATAATAAAATTTATTTCCTGCTGCTTATATTTATTTTCCTCTAAAGTATACCTTTTTTTAGTTTTATTTTGAAACCACAAGCAGAAAATCAAGATGGTTTCTATTAAAGAATCAATTGTTTAAAATATTCCTGAAATTGAACCAAAATGTAAATAGTCCAACACAAACAAAGCAGACATAACAATGGACAATTCAGATTAGAAACTGGTACACATTGTTCTGTTAATTACCAAGTCTGAAATGCAGGCTTGGATATCAAGACTGTGATATTTAATCCACTTTCCATCCCCACCAAACAGAATTAATCATATCTTAATCTATTATTCAAAATGATAGACTCAGGGGGTAAACTCACTGAACTCCATTTGCTAGTGTACATATATGGTTTGGTAAAGCCTGCTGATTTCATGTATACATACGCAGTTGAAGAACAGAAATCAATGTTATAGAAAATTCCATATTGATTTATCCCTTTGTACTTTACTATGCATTTATTCTCTCTACACACTGAAAAATATTTTGCATCACTATAGCAATATCACGAGTATTGTCAAGGTATGGATTCTCAGAGGACTTTGGTATCTCAAGAGATAACTGGCAATCACACCAGTACAGCACAGGAGGAAGACTGGGTAAAGATCTCCATTAGTGTGAAAGCTTGGAGAGTTGCCAGTAACACTCAAACTCCCCCAAGACCAAGTTAATGGTTCCGTTCCCATGGCATTACAGGCAGCACAGCCTCCGGGAAAGCACTGGGGCCACTGCATCATTATTATTTTGATGTGTCTCTCCCCACTGGACAACAGACTCCCCAAGGTCAAAAACTGCGTATCATCCGTACTCAGCAAGAGTTCAGTATCTGCTTGTTGAATGGTCCCATTTCACCCTAAAGAAAACAATGATTAGGGCACAGAAGCTTTTGAGACCTTGCAAACACATTTTAGTTTGGTCAACATTTCCATCAATATATTATTTTCATGGGTAACTTTAAAGATAAAGTTTTTCTCAAACTTGAGCTGAAAAATCCTAATTGTATGCTCAATTTGTTCTTCTCTCCACTCACCTTCCTGAATCCTCCTCACTCTTCCTAAAGTGAAGAAGGAAGCATTCCAACTTACTAGTTGGATCCAGTTAGGGATGCAGCTCAGTGCATAGAGGGCTGGGGGTGGCCTAGCGTCCCAGAGGCCCGAGTTTGATCCCCGGCACCACCTAAAATGAGGTGCTGGAGGCACACGTGTCTGGAATCTCAGACACTCCAGAGGGGGATGCTGGAGGACCAGGATCTGGAGCTCACACTAGGCCTCAGCTGGCTAAAAGCCCACCTGACCCTGTCTAAAAACAACAAAAAAAGCTAGATTCAACTGGTAGTCAAACAGTCATCAAATTGCAGGGAAACCCTGTTTATAAGAAGATTTGTGAATTTATTATTATTATTATTATTATTTTATTATTTTTTTTTTTTTTTTTTTCCTTAGTCCCAGCTGTCCTGGAGACTACTCTAGACTAGGCTGGCCTTAGAACTCACAAAGATCCGCTGCCTCTGCCTCCCAAGTGCTAGGATTAAAGGAATGTCCACCACACCCAGCAACACACACCTTTAATGCCCAGCAAATAGATGTCAGAGGCAGGAGGATGTGTGTAGATAGAGTCAAGCCTGGTCTGCATAGAAGTTCCAGGCCAGCTGTGGCTGCAGGGAAGACCCTTCCTCAAAGANTCTTTGAGGAAGGGTCTCCCTGCAGCCACAGCTGGCCTGGAACTTTCTATGCAGACCAGGCTTGACTCTATCTACACACATCCTCCTGCCTCTGCATCTATTTGCTGGGATTAAGGTGTGTGTTGCTGGGTGTGGTGACATTCCTTTAATCCTAGCACTTGGGAGGCAAGAGGCAGGCGGATCTTTGTGAGTTCAAGGCCAGCCTAGTCTAGAGTAGTCCAGGAAGCTGGGAAAAAAAAAAAAAAAAAAAAAACAAAAAAAACAATATAATATAATAATAAAAAATAATAATAATAATAATAATTCACAAAATCTCTTATAAACAGGGTTTCCCTGCAATTTGATGACTGTTTGACTACCAGTTGAATCTAGCTTTTCTTTTGTTGTTTTTAGACAGGGTCAGGTGGGCTTTTAGCCAGCTGAGGCCTAGTGTGACTCCAGATCCTGGTCCTCCAGCATCCCCCTCTGGAGTGTCTGAGATTCCAGACACGTGTGCCTCCAGCACCTCATTTTAGGTGGTGCCGGGGATCAAACTCGGGCTCTGGGAGCTAGGCCACCCCCACCCTCTATGCGCTGAGCTGCATCCCTAACTGGATCCAACTAGTAAGTTGGAATGCTCCTTCTTCACTTAGGAAGAGTGAGGAGGATTCAGGAAGGTGAGTGGGAGAGAAGAACAAATTGAGCATACAATTAGGATTTTTCAGCTCAAGTTTGAGAAAAACTTTATCTTTAAGTTACCCATGAAAATAATATATTGATGGAAATTGTTGACCAAACTAAAAGTGTTTGCAAGGTCTCCAAAGCTTCTGTGCCTATCATTTGTTTTCTTTAGGGTGAAATGGGACCATCAACAAGCAGATACTGAACTCTTGCTGAGTACGGATGATACGCAGTTTTTGACCTTGGGGAGTCTGTTGTCCAGTGGGGAGAGACACATCAAAATAATAATGATGCAGTGGCCCCAGTGCTTTCCCGGAGGCTGTGCTGCCTGTAATGCCATGGGAACGGAACCATTAACTTGGTCTTGGGGGAGTTTGAGTGTTACTGGCAACTCTCCAAGCTTTCACACTAATGGAGATCTTTACCCAGTCTTCCTCCTGTGCTGTACTGGTGTGATTGCCAGTTATCTCTTGAGATACCAAAGTCCTCTGAGAATCCATACCTTGACAATACTCGTGATATTGCTATAGTGATGCAAAATATTTTTCAGTGTGTAGAGAGAATAAATGCATAGTAAAGTACAAAGGGATAAATCAATATGGAATTTTCTATAACATTGATTTCTGTTCTTCAACTGCGTATGTATACATGAAATCAGCAGGCTTTACCAAACCATATATGTACACTAGCAAATGGAGTTCAGTGAGTTTACCCCCTGAGTCTATCATTTTGAATAATAGATTAAGATATGATTAATTCTGTTTGGTGGGGATGGAAAGTGGATTAAATATCACAGTCTTGATATCCAAGCCTGCATTTCAGACTTGGTAATTAACAGAACAATGTGTACCAGTTTCTAATCTGAATTGTCCATTGTTATGTCTGCTTTGTTTGTGTTGACTATTTACATTTTTGGTTCAATTTCAGGAATATTTAAACAATTGATTCTTTAATAGAAACCATCTTGATTTTCTGCTTGTGGTTTCAAAATAAAACTAAAAAAAGTATACTTTAGAGGAAAATAAATATAAGCAGCAGGAAATAAATTTTATTATTAGAAAGAGCTGGGGCTGGAGAGATAGGCCTAGCGTTAAGAGCACCGACGTCTTGCAGAGGACCCGGGTTCGATCCCCAGCACCCACATGGCGGCTAAGAACCGTCTGAACTCCAATTCCAGGAGAACTCCAGTTCCAGGGGAATCCGAGACCCTCTTCTGACCTCCGCGGCATTGCACGACACGGTGTAGCAGACCTGCATGCAGACAGTACATATCATACACATACAAAAAATAAAAATAATAAAAAAAAATAAAAATAAAAAAAGAAAGAGCAAAATATTTTGAACAAGTAGTTTTACTTTTTTGTGAACTTATCCTTATTTCACTACAGACTTTTAGAAAATTAGATTATAAGCCAATATTAAATATGATCTCCTTTGGAGTGAACTACACAGAGAAACCCAGTTTCTGGTTAATTTATATTTAATTTTTTTTTTATTAATTTTTATTTATTTCTGTATGTGTACAAATGTACTGTCTGCATGCAAGTCTGTGCACCCGTGTCGTGCAATGCCGCGGAGGTCAGAAGTGGGTGTCGGATTCCCCTGGAGCTGGAGTTCTCCTGGAATTGGAGTTTCAGACGGTTCTCGGCCGCCATGTGGGTGCTGGGGATCGAACCCGGGTCCTCTGCAAGAGCGGTCGGCGCTCTTACCCGCTAGGCCATCTCTCCAGCCCTGTTAATTTATTTTTATAGTCAGTTTTCTCCTTCCATTCCTGGAACTCACACAGGAATGTACTAGGTTAGTACATTCTAGGTTAGTACTAGGTCACTAGGTTAGTACCACAGTGCCTTCAACTTGTGAACCACCTTGCCTGCCTTCTAGTAACTTATTTTATTGTGTTATCTTTGTATTTTTAAGTATATATGTTACTTTAAAAAAATAAGCATGATATATTTGTGGCATCACTAATTAAACTATGGCTCCTTTTTTTTCTTATAGGATTTTAAGGGAAGAAATCCATACAGATGTTGCTTTCTCTGTAGATGGTTCTGTGTTCAAAGTACACAGAGCAATCCTTTTAGCAAGAGTTCCTGATTTTTATTTTCATATTATTGGATGGACATCAAATAATTTAACAAATACTAAGCTTGTTCCTGTGGAAAATATTGAAGCTTCAGAATTTAGAACATTTTTACAGTAAGTACTTCATCTATTTTTCCTCTTAGATTTAAATCTGATAAATACCTGGGGGTTTTGTTGGTTTTGTTTGCATAGGTTTTATATATATTATATATATATGCTCTGAGAAAAATCCATTCATTTAAATTATTTCATTACCTTAATAAACACTACAGTCTAGTATTATATTATACGCTTAGTCTTGGCAAAGGCAATTTTTTTTTTTACTTTTAATGAGCATTATATTTTAAAAATACACCGGACAGTCAGGCAGTGCTCCTTCCATTGGATGCAATTCTGGGCCACAAGTTCGCACACTCCTTTGCAACTGGACTGTGATGGCAGAACCTTTCATCTCGCCTTTATTATTTACTCTGACCCCTGCATTATATTCAAAATAAAGAAACACCCCATCTTTTCTTTGGTATGATTTTCACTGTCTAGTCACCACTGCTGGATGGACCTTCTTTCTTAGCTCTGGCTTGCCCTTCTTCACTATGGCCATCACCATGTCACCTACACTGGCAGCAGGAAGTCTCTTCAGTTGTCCCTTGATTCCCTTCACAGAGATGATACATAAATTTTTGGCTCCTGTGTCGTCAGCACAGTTGAGCACAGCTCCTCCCGGAGACCTAGGGAATCAGAATTTCCCACCAGAGGACCCAGCACATCCTCGCTCCGAGATCTTGGAAGCTCAGAAAGAGATAAAAAGGAGGCAAAGGCAAATTTAAGACAGATACACAGCCAGGCGCGGTGCTCGCGCCTGTGATCCCAGCACTCAGCAGGCTGAGGTGGGAGGAGAAACTACATCAGTTCTCATCTGTGTTTCATTTCCTTTTGTAAGTAATGTTCAGTGTATGCCTATACTACATTTAGTACATCCATTCACAATCAGTGGCCATGTAAATCTTTTGCACTTCTTTTTTTCATTGAAGTTTTGTACATTTCATAGAACATTTCTTAGTCAAATTTAGACCCATTCTCCCTTCCATGCCCCCAGCCTGCCAGAGTTCATGCACTCTGCCATGTATGTCTTGCATCTTTTTCACAGTCATTTTTCAATGCAGAAGTTTACTGTTTCATTCAGGTCTTTGAACCAGTCTTTTTTGTTGCTTTTGTTCCCTCCAATTTGTATTGCTCCAAAATATGCATATATACATACCATACATATACCAAAATTATGCCATCTGAAAATAACCTATAGGTTAATCCCAAAATATTTTTAGGAATTCAAATGTTAACAGTAGAATTGTATGCAGGTAAAAAGAAATATTATTTAACATTCCTACTTTACATGGCAAGTTAATGTATTTTAATGTACTTTTAAAAATTTTTATTTATTTTGTATGTGTATGAATGTACTGTCTGTGTGTAGGTTTGTGCACCTGTGTCGTGCAATGCCCCGGAGGTCAGAAGAGGTCAGAAGAGGGCATCGGATTCCCTTGGAACTGGAGTTAAACACGGTTCTCAGCCGCCATGTGGGTGCTGGGGATCGAACCTGGGTCCGCTGCAAAAGCAGTCGGTGCGCTCTTAACTGCTAGGCCATCTCTCTAGCCTCTAATATACTTTTTATAGTAACATCAGGTATTATATTTGCTAAAAAGAGGAAGAAAAAAAATTACTCAGTTTGCCTTACAGATAAGGATTTGGTACTAGGATCCATAAATGAGGGACACAATTTGTCCTTTGGTTTTCTGGGACGGTGTTACTTCACTTAGCGTAATGGCTTCTAATTCCATCCATTTACTTGAAAATTTCATGATGTGATCTTTCTTTACTGCTGCATAGAATTCCATTGTGTATATGTACCACATTTTCATCATCCACTCATTGGTTGAGGGACACTTGGGTTGGCTTCCCAGCTCTTCACTGTTGTGAAGAGAGCTGCAATAAACATAGTTGTGTATGTATCTCTGCAATGGGATGAGTATTGTGGGTATATACTCAGGAGTGGTATGACTGGGTCAGGTGTTAGGTTCATTTTGAGTCTTTTAAGAGTTCTCCACATTGATTTCCATAGTAGTTGCACAATTGCATTCCCCCCAGCAGTGGATGAGTGTTCCCCTTTCTCCACAACCTCTCCAGCATTTGGCATCATTTGTTTTGATTATAGCCAGTCTACTATAATCTTAAACTGGTTTTGATTTATGTTTCTTTAATTATTAGCAACGTTGAACAGTTTTTGAGATGTTTATCAGCCATCTTCTTCATTTGTGAAGTCTCTGTTCAGCTCTTTACTTCATCTTTTAATTGGGTTATTTGTTTTCTTGTTCCTTTGCTTTTTGAGTAATTTATATACTTTGCATGTTAATGATCTGTCAGATGTATCACTGGTGAAGGTTTTCTCCCATTCTGTGGGTTTTCTCTTCACTTCTTTTTTTTTTTTTTTTTGGTCTTTTCGAGACAGGGTCTCCCTGTAGCCCCAGCTGTCCTGGAACTCACATTGTAGACCAGGCTGGCCTTGAACTCACAAAGATCTGCCTGCCTTTGCCTCCCAAGTGCTAGGATTAAAGGCGTGCGCCACAACGCCTGGCTCTCTTCACTTCTTTGTTTCTTTTGCTGTACAGATGCTTTTGCATTTAATAAGGTCCTACTTGTCAATTGTTGACCTTATTTCCTATGGTGCCTGATTTAGAAAGTCTTTCCCTACACCTGTGTCTTGTAGATTGTTTCCAATGTTTTCTTCTATCATTTTCAGAGTTTCAGGTTTCACATTGAGGTCTTTGATCCGTTTGGAATTCATTTGTGTACAGGGTGAGAGGTAGGGGTTTGGTTTTAGTCTTCTACAAGTAGTGATCCAGTTTTACCAATGCCATTTGCTGAAGATGAATATCTGAAATCATGGAAATCACCAAAGCTTAACCAAGAAGAGATTGACAGTTTATTTTTTTTTAATTTTTATTTATCTCAGTATGTGTATGAATGTACTGTCTGCGTGCAGGTATGTGCACCTGTGTCATGCAATGCCGCAGAAGTCAGAAGAGGGTGTTGGATTCCCCTGGAACTGGACTTCTCCTGGAATTGGAGTTTCAGATGGTTCTCGGCCACCATGTGGGTTCTGGGGATCGAACCCGGGTCCTCTGTAAGAGCGGTCGGTGCTCTTAACCACTAGGCCATCTCTCCAGCCCAAGATTGAGAGTTTAAACAGACCCATAACATATGAGGAAATTGAAACTGTAAAAAAACAAAAACAAACACAAAAAACTTCCAACTAAAAAAAGCCCAGGCCCAGATGGATTTATGGCAGAATTCTATAAGACATTTAAAAAGGACCTACAACCATTATTACTCAAATTAATTTAAAAGGATAGAAATGGAGGTAAATCTACCAAGTTTCTTCTATGAAGCCAGCATCACTCTAATCCCCAAAATAGGCAAAGATACAGCCAAAAATGAAAACTATAGACCCATTTCATTAATGAACATAAATGCAAAAGTTCTTGCAAATTGCATACATGCACACATCAAAAAAGTCATCCATCATGACCAACTTGGATTTATACCAGAGATGCAGGGATTGTTCAACATACTTAAATAAATGTCGTAACTCATATAAACAGACTGAAAGACAAAAACCACATGATCATCTCAATTGATGTGGAAAAAGGCTTTGACAAAATTCAACATGCCTTCATGTTTAAAGTCCTAGAGGGAATTGGACTAGAGGGAACATTCCTCAACATAATCAAACCCACAGCCAACATTATTCTATATGGGGAAAAATTAGAATCATTCCCTGTAAAGTCAGGCATCTGGTAAGGCTGCCCCCTATCTCCACTCCTTTTCAATATAGTGCTTGAAATGCTCACTAGAGCAATAAGACAAGAAAAGGAAATTAAAGGAGTACTAATTGGAAAAGAGGAGCTCAAACTATCTCTTTTTGCAAATGGCATTATAGTTTACCTAAGGGAAGCAAAAAACTCCACCAGTAAACTCCTAGAAATGATTAACAGTTTCAGTAAAGTGGCAGGATACAAAATTAACCTAAAGAAATCAGTAGCCTTTCTTTATACCAATAACAAGCAATTGGAGAAAGAATACAAGGAGACCTTCCCATTCACAATAGCCTCAAAAAATATCTAGGAACAAACCTGACCAAAGACACTAAAAATCTCTACAATGAAAATTTTAAGTCCTTGAAGGAGATTGAAGAAGACACCAGAAGATGGAAGGACCTCCCATGCTCATGGATTGGAAGAATTAATATCATAAAAATGACCATCCTGGGGGCTGGAGAGATGGCCTAGTGGTTAAGAGCGCCGACCGCTCTTGCAGAGGACCTGGGTTCGATCCCCAGCACCCACATGGCGGCCGAGAGCCGTCTGAAACTCCAATTCCAGGAGAACTCCAGTTCCAGGGGAGTCCGACACCCTCTTCTGACCTCCGCAGCGTTGCATGTCACGGGTGCACAGACTTGCATGCAGACAATACATTCATACACATATGGAAATAAATAAAATTAAAAAAAAATGACCATCCTTACCCAAAGTAATATACAGATTCAATCCATTCCCAATTAAAATCCTCATGAGATTCTTCACAGACCTAGAAAAAAATATCCTAAAATTCATATGGAAAAACAAAAGACCCCATATAGCCAAAGTAACCTTGATCAAAAAGAGCAATGCAAGGGGGGGTATTACCATATCAGACTTCAAACTGTATTACAGGGTTATAGTCATAAAAGCAGCCTGGTATTGGGACAAAAACAGACCCATAGATCAATGAAAAAAATTTGAAGAAACTTCAATTTTGGATCTTCACATGCAATTTCAGCCACCTCATATTTGACAAAGGGGCCAAGAAGACTCGATGGAGGAAATACAGCATCTTTCCACTTCTTAAGCTGTTATGAATAATGCTGCTGTGAACGTTCATGTGCAAATCTTTGTGTGAGGTGTGCCTTCATTTCTCTTGGGTAAATACCTAGGAATAAAATTGCTGGGTTATATGATAACTTTGTGCTTCAACTATGGAGGAAGTGCCAGACTCATTCCATGCCTGTACTAGTCTATATTCCCCCAGCAATGTAGGAAGGTTTCTTTTCTCAGATCTTGGGCATACTCATTAATATCGCCCATCTTTGATTACAGCCCTCCTAATGGGTGTGAGACAATATCTCACTGTGGCTTTCATTTGAATTTCCAATGATTTTGAGCATATTTTTGTGTACTTACTTGCCATTTGACATCTTCTTTTGAGAACTATTTTTATCCTTTGCTTATCTCTAAAACTGGGTTATTTATACCACTGATTTATAAAGGCTCTTCAGCCATTTTGTAATTCTAGAGTCAGTCTCTCTCCTCTCTCCCTCTCTCTCTCTCTCTCTCTCTCTCTCTCTCTCTCTCTCTCTCTCTCTCTCTCTCTCTCTCTTTTACTTCCTGTGCTCATTGGAAGATGTGAACCTCGGCTTTCTGCTCCAGCCCTGGCCACCATGCCTCCTGCCACAATGGACTCTAATTCCCTGGAAGCATCAATCATAAGCCCAAATAAACTCTTCCTTTTGTAAGTTCCCTTGGTCATGGTGGTTTTATCACAGCAACAGAAAAGTGACAAATACAGTTTCTTAGCTATAATACCAAAAACACATATGACAAGAAAAATTTGATGAACTGAGATACATCAAAATTTAATTTTGTTTGATTTATTTGTATTTGTATGAGTGTTTTGTTTGTACGTATGCAAGTGCAACTGTGTGTGCAATGCCCAACATAGCGGCTAACAGGCGTTCATAACTCCATTTCCAGGGGATCTGATGCCCTCCCCTTCTCAGTCTCCCAGTAGCCCCAGCTGGCCTAGCATTTGCTATGTAGAGCAGACTGGCTTCAAGCTCATATATCTACCTCCTTCTGCATCCCCAGTGCTGGGATTAAAGGCATGTACCACCATGCCTGGCTAGAATTCTAGTCTGTTACCACATACATGATTTGTAAATATTGCCTCACATTTTTTAAGTTGTGTTTTTACTTTTTTGGTGGTACCATTTGTGACTTAGCAGTTAAAATTTTTGATGTAGAAGCTAGAGAAATGGATCAATGGCTAAGAGCACTGGTTGCTCTTTTAAAGGACCCAGGTTCAGTTCCCAGCACCCACATAGCGGCTAACAGGCGTTCATAACTCCATTTCCAGGGGATCTTATGCCCTCTTCTGGCAGCCTTGGGCATTGCACAAGATATTCATAGTGGTAAACACTGTAAACTGATGGCTTTCCACATCTGAAAGAAAATCCTGAGGCTAGGTCAGAGTTTTTATACATTGGGGAAAAGGAGAAATTGCATCAGTATGATACCTTATTGGCTGTCATTAAAGGGATAAGGAAGAAAAGATTGAGTCAGTGATAGTGTGGAGTTGAGGAAGCTCTGTACTGATAGGAAGACACAGGCAGGGTCTGGTTCTGGCTCTGCAGTATTCTGTTTTATAACTCTTTCATCTTTGGTTTTCACATTTAGAACAAAGAATTTAGAGTAACAGGCTTTGTGCTTCATACCATTTCACAGTGCTTTATTTTAAACATCACACTCTGTTAATGTGTTGTTAGTTGTGGTATGTCTGTGTTATGTAAGCTTCTTGAAATTTGATTGATTGATGTGCATATTACAAGTTATACCTCATCTAGTGTTTTGCCTATAGAAAGTGTTTGTGATATCTCACCCCTCAAAGTTGTTTTTTTTTTATGTTGTGACTCATTCTGCAATAAGTGCTGTGATGTGTACCTGGGTTAAAGTATAGAATGTATTTTTTTAAGAATTGTTTTATATGCAGTGACTTTGAGAATGGCATAGGTGTCACTTGAAAATAATGCTTGCTTTATGACCTCAAGATTAAAATTCACATGATGATGCCAGGCGTGTTGGCGCACGCCTTTAGTCCTAGCACTCGGGAGGCAGGTGGATCTTTGTGAGTTCAAGGCCAGCCTGGTTTACAGAGTGAGTTCCAGGACAGTTGTGGCTGCAGGGAGACCCTGTCTTGAAAAGACCTAAAAATAAAAAATAAAAAAATAAAATTCACATGATGATCATGAAAGTCTGATTTTTCAAGATTTAACATTGAATGTGTTGTGAGAGCACATGTGTCTGTGAAAGGAGAGGGAAGGAGGATCTTGGAGTCTTTGGTATTGCATCAATAACTGAAAACTGGTGGCATGAACTATCAGGCTAGCATGTGAAACAGCACAAGGAAGCCAAGTATTGCTCCTTCTCTGTGTGGCATCCTTCTAGTACTAGGGATAGAAGTGGGTGGTAGATATCTTTCTTGTATTCACTCTACCTGCACTTTGCATGGGGATTGAACCAAGTAGTTTGTTCACACACTCTACCACTGAGCCACATACCCCATCTCTGTATTTAATTTATTCATTGAGATGAGGTTTTACTATGTTGCCTAGTCTGGCTGTGAACTCTTGGGCTCCAGTGACCTTCCTACCAGGGATTGCAGGTGTGTGCCACTGTGCCATGTATTCTTGATGCTCTGGTATCTGGGGTGTCACTTACTGAAGAGACTGCCCCCTCCAGGGTTAGTTAATTCCTAGATACAGTGTAGGAAGCTTTCTTTGTAATAAGCAGGTACAATGCGGCCCTCCTAAGGGAAGGGGAGCACAGTACCTGCCAGTGGTCACTATAGGGAACTGGCCTCTTGACGCAGAGAACAGCCGGCTACTTTCGTAGCCCAACCTGAGAGGTACTTCCAACTCAGGTCCTTAGCCTGGGACTACAGAACATTTCTCACTTTTGGCCATGATTTCCCACCTTCCCAGAGACTGCTGGCCCCTGTACAGGAATTTCAGACTGATGGCTGATGGCCTATCTTCAGCCTGTGTCCACTCACAACTCACTTCACCACAGCAGCTATCCAGGTTAGTGGTCCAATAACCTCTTTCCAACCCACTGGCCACCCTAACGAAATGCAGGCCTGCTTTGGCCTGTATGTGTGCAAAAAATAACGATGGCTGGGAATTCTGTAATGATGGTAGTGGAGAATTCAGATTTTTTTTAAATTTTTTTATTAATTTTATTTATTTCTGTATGTGTATGAATGTACTGTCTGCATGCAAGTTTGTGCACCCGTGTCGTGCAATGCCGCGGAGGTCAGAAGAGAGTGTCGGATTCCCCTGGAGCTGGAGTTCTCCTGGAATTGGAGTTTCAGACGGTTCTCAGACGCCATGTGGGTGCTGGGGATCGAACCCGGGTCCTCTGCAAGAGTGGTTGGCACTCTTAACCGCTAGGCCATCTCTCCAGCCCCAAGAATTCAGATTTATTGCCCCCTACAGCCTGCTTTTATAAGCAAAATGACATCAGCTCCCAGAGCCAATCACAGGCCCCTAACTCTGCACCACTGCACATGGCTGTCCCACCCAGCATCCTGTACCTGGGCCACCTTGTCTGCTCCTTCCTGGGGTGGGGTCAGAGAAATCCCCTGACTCCCATCCACGTGGTGCCCTGAGGGGTGCTAGCTGAGAACTAGCCCCCAATTCAAACTGGATCTTCCTATAATACAGTAAATGACTTGCCTGTAAACATGTGTTTGACTTGCCTGTAAACATGTGTTTGATTTGCAAACCAACCAGTCATGAGTCTGTGTATACACCAATCCCTCCCTTTCTGCATCTGGTTCTAATGCTCTAGGAGGCAATATTCTGCTTTTCTCATCATCTAGATGAGAGTAGCTGACAGTGAGAGGTCACCCCACACTCACATGCCTGCCAACAAATCCTCTAATCCTGATCCTGCTTAGCTGTCACCTAAACCTGTGTTCATTCTTTCTTACAGAAACTGCAAGCAAGCCTTCTGTCCTTTTTCTCATGTTCCTCCTTCCTCTCAACCAACTCTGCTCTCCCATATGGCCCTGCGTGGCATGGTATACCCATTCCTTTTGGGAACTGAAAATACCAAATTTGCAATGTAATCATCACTTGATTTGTTGGCCTCTCTATAACTAGGCAAAACCAAAATCCCTGGTACAGTTTTAAACACTGTACTCCCATTTCCACAACTGAATGTAGCTTGAAAAATACAACCATGGTAACTACATTCACTTTAACCATCTGTAACTTCAGTTCCAGGAGAATCCAACGCCCTCTTCTGACCTCCTTGGCATTGCACGACACGGGTGTACAAACCTACATGCAGACAGTACATTCATACACATGGAAATAAATTAATAAATATATAAATACATAAATACATAAATTGATGACTGTCAACCTCAGCTAGATACCTAGTCCTGGGTATCAAGCCTAAGGAATGGTTTTTGTCTTTTACTTATTTATTTGGTATGTAACATTGATTTTTCTTGTGTCTTACCACTTCTAAATTCCTGAAATAAACCTTAATTGTTTGTGGTTTATAATCTTTTTATATATTGCTGGATTTCATTTGCTATTATTTTACTGAGGATGGTTTTCTTTTCCTGTAGTGCCTTTGTCTGCTTTTTATATCAATAATATTGGCCTTAGAGAATGAAAGAAAATGCTTTGGGACATGTTGGTCTACTTTTTGGAAAAGTTTTTAAATATTAGTGTCAGTTCCCTAAGAATTTATTTAAAATTAGCCAGACATGTTCGGCACACACATTTAATCCCAGAACTCAGGTGGTTTGCAGGGCCTCATGCATGTTAGGCAAGTGTTCTACCACTGAATTACATCTCCGGCCACTGAGGGAAGTTTTGTGTTACTAATTCACTGTTTGTGAAAGGTCTACTCAGATACTCTGTTTCTTCATGAGTTGGTCTTGAAAATATGTGTCTTTCTGCAAACCCTCTATTTTGTCTAGGTTGTACAAGTTTTTAGTATAAACATTGCTTTTTAAAATTAAAAAATTATAAACTACTCTTCAAACTTTCAGATTCTCTTTAGCCTTAGAATTATGTTTTATATTATATATAAATTATATGTGAATGTTTCTTATTTATATTTTTGTTTTTATAAGTCCAAATATAGAATGGCAGTTTATTCAAATGAATGGATCATTGTATAGGCAGTGTGACCTCACCTCCCAGGGTCCAGTCCCACACCCATCACAGCCCAATTTGTGGGCATAGCTGGGGGGGGTCCCCCATGACTCTTACTGTGCTTCTGGGAGGCACTGGCTGGAATGTTAGCTCATGCATACTTAAGTTCAGATTAGATTTGCCTACATCTCCCTCTTTTATTTATTAGCTACCACAAGCTCAGATAGTATTATATAAATAGTGGTCAGTTTCCCAACCCAAATGACCATGACTGCTCTGTAAAAATTCTAAGACTGTACTTACCTGGCAGACGAGATACCATGATCACGAAGGTGGTTTTCTCAGGGTGAAGCTTATCCATTGCCCTCCAGATGTACTGACCACTGCAATTTCCACAAATGTGAGAAACTCAACTGCATAATTTGTGGTGATGGGGGACTGTGTTCGTGCTCTCCCCTGTAAAAAAATTTTTTTTTTAATTCTAAGACTAAAAAAAAATTCTAAGACTAATTTATGCCCAAATAAAAACGTAATATATAGAAAACCAATCAGTAAATACAAGCAACATTCACACACAACCAATTAGCAAACATCTGTGTCCAATTTTACACAGATAGGGAATTTGGTTATACCCCAAAGTCTCAAGTCCAGCTAGAAAGGCCTGAACATGCATTTATGCTGACCAAATGAAGTCTAATCTATATTTGCTATGATCTCATGATTCACCCCCATCTCCTCAGCACTTACACTCTGACATGCCTGCTCTTCCATAAGTGGTCCCTAGGCCCTGGGGAAAGGGGCAAGAGTGGGTGAGAAACAAAACAGTCCATTTTTCTTTGAATTGACATCAGGCTCTCAGGTCTGTCCAAACGTTGCTTCCAATGGGTTGGCAGCTCATCCAGGGGTCTCTTTCTTAAATCTACTAATAAATAAAACACAAATAGAAGTACAGGCACTTAAACAATAATTATCATGACAAGTCACATTATTGACACACAAATGTTTAGATGGTATCTTGAACTAAGAACTGTGGCTTTTGTGTAAAGAGATTACAACAAATTTTTATTGTGGCCTATAATGTCTCAGTCACTAGTGAGTGTAAGCTTATGGTATCATCTGCATACAACACCCCCCCCCTGCAAGGAGTGAGCCATAACCAGTTAAATCTTTGGGTGTGCTATTATCAGGCTGTCACTAACTGCTCCATCTCCAGTCAAGTGAGGTTTAGCTGATCTTGCTTGACTCAGGAGACCATTACCATCCAGTGATCTGCATAACAATGTCTGGCATTATGGAGGCCAACTGTCCATTTGCAGGACAAGGTCTCTAAACATAATTATCCCTTTTTATGCTAACACCATATCTTCTTTTGGCAGCAGGGTCTTACTGTCCTTTTTTTGCATTTGTCCTGACATTACAGGCAAATAGCCTTTGTTTTGGGGGGGGGATTTTAGGGGCCCCTAGCAAACAGCCCTTTGTTAAAAGTAGTCCTTTACTGGTACCATAAGCTTTTATCCATCCATATGTTTCACCTGACCATAAAGCAAAATCTAGAGGTAGGGCGGTTAAGCAAAGGGACAGGCACAAATGTTCATGTCACCATACCTTTTGGATGTATAGACAAATCAAGTCCTCTACTGGTACCAAAGTCCTTCTTTACTAAAGTGATTTATTTTATCGTTAAACATTTTTAAATTTTTATTTATTTATTTATTTGTTAAATTTTATTTCTTTTTTATGTGTATGAATATACTGTCTGCATGTAGGTCTGTGCACCTATGTCATGCAATGCTGCAGAGGTCAGAAGAGGGTGTCAGATTCCCCTGAACTGGAGTTAAAGACAGTTTTCAGCCGCCATGTGGGTGCTGGGGATTGAACCTGGGTCCTCTGCAAGAGCAGTTGGTGCTCTTAACTGCTAGGCTGTCTCTCCAGCCCTTATTAAACTTTTAAACATTTCATAGTTATACCTGGTACACAGCCTTACTGAATTTACTTTTTATCTTTATGTGTTCAGGTGTGGGGGGGTATGTCTCTATGCTAGATAGCTTTAGTGTCAACTTGACACACCTGGGTTGAGGGAGCCTCAATTGGGGAATTGGCTCCATTGGACTGACCTGTGGCCACATCTGTGGAGTATTGTCTTGATTGTTGGGCAGTGTAGGAGGGCCCAGCCCACAATGGGTGGTGCTACCCCTGGGCAGGTTGTGGTGTACAGTATAAGAAAGGAGGCTGGGCATGAGCCAGGGGAGCAAGCCATTAAGCAGCATTCCTCCATGGCTTGTGCTTCAACTCCTGCCTCCAGGTTCCTGCCCTGAGTTCCTACCTTGGGCTCCCTCAGTGATGAACCTGGGAGATGTGATCTGAATAAATCCTTTCCTCCCCAAGTTGGTAGTGGTCAGTGTGTTTGTCACAGCAATTGAAGAGAAACTAGAACCAAAATTGGTACCAGAGAGTGGGCTCTTCCTGTGACAAACCTGATCTTGGTGTTTTGAGGAGGTCTGTGGAAGCATTTGGAACTTTGGGCTGGAAAAGTCATTGACTGCCTAGTTTGTTGTTGTGGAACTTGGAACAGTTATGCTGAAAGAGCTGTAGATGATGGAGGTCTAGCTTCAGATGATGGAGGTGAAGCTTCAAAGGGAAGCAGAGATCATCAACACTGTTTAATCTATGGGCTCTGGTCAGCTGGGGCTGAAGAATCAGCTGTAAGTAACACGAGACCAGAACCTGAAGTGAACCCTTTGCTTTACTGGGAGAATTGATGCTGGTTAGCTGGGGCTGAAAAATCACCTAGTAACAAGAGACCAGCATCACTATGGTGAAATCTTCTGGGAAGAATTTATTCAGGGTCATCACACAGAAGCTGTGGTCCAGAGGAAGCCGGGGCCTCCATATCAAGCCAGAAGTGGGACTTGGTAACGTGTAAGAGTCTCCTATATGGTTCTGGTGTTGAAAGCATGAAGGGGTCACAGAGAAGCTGAGGCCTGGCACTGTGAAAGACCAGGAAAGGCCATTGGTCAAAGTACAGCCTTGATTGGAGTGAAGACCCCAGGATTACAGGGGTCAGGAAGAGAAGCTGAGGTTTTGCATCAGGAGAGGTCAGAAGCAACCTCAGTTTCAGTGGCGACCCCAGCTTTTTGGAGATGCCAGGACCATGGGATGACTACCAAGAACAGCAACAGGTATGGAATGGAGCTGGCCTGGGTGTGTGAGATGAACTATGTGTGCCACAGATGGCAGAGTCAGAGAAGGGGGAGCTGCTTAAACCCTTTGGAGCCCAGAAGATTGTGAGTGAATCACAGATGTCCAGCTTTAAGCTACTTTGCTGGACTTAGGTTTTGCTTAGGTGTGCCTGATTCTTCCCTTTGAAATAAGACAGTACTTTGGAATAAGACAGTTTTGGATTTTACAGCAGCCCATAGTTAAGAGACTTTTAACGGACTGTGAACTTTTAAGTGTTTGGATGCGTTAAGGACTGTAGGGCTTTTAAGGTTGTACTGTCTTAGGTTGTGATTAATGTTCACATCATACCTTGGGGACAAGAATTGGAAAGGTGGTGGTTTGATAGTGATGTTTTGTGTGTCAAGTTTCCAAGGGGCCAGTTGTGCTAGATAGCTTTATAGATAGCTAGATAGTCGACTTGACACATGGACTGTCCTGTGGCCACATCTATGGAGTAATATCTTGATTGTTGAGCAGTGTGGGAGGGCCCAGCCCACAATGGGTGGTGCCACCCTGGGCAGGTTTTTGTGTATGTTATAAGAAAGCAGGCTAGGGGGCTGGAGAGATGGCTCAGCAGTTAAGAGCACTGACTACTCTGCAGAGGACCTGGGCTCAATTCACAGCACCCACATGGTGGCTAAGAACCATCTTTAAGCCAGGTGTGGTGGTGTACACCTTTAATCCTAGCACTCAGAAGGCAGAGGCAGCTGGATCTCTGTGAGTTCAT
>VZQC01008327.1:763421-774672 GCA_009823505.1 Rhizomys pruinosus | reverse complement strand
AAAAAAAAAAAAAAAAAAAAAGCAGGCTGGGCATGGGCCAGGGAGCAAGCCAGTAAGCAGCATTCTTCCATGACTTGTGCTTCAACTCCTGCACCTCCAGGTTCCTGCCCTGAGTTCCTATCTTGGGCTCCCTCAGTGATGAACTATGACATGGGAGATGTGATATGAATAAATCCTTTCCTCCCCAAGTTGGTAGTGGTCAGTGTGTTTGTCACAACAATGGAAAAGTGAAGTAGAACAGTCTCCAATCAGTTTCACCTCTGTAAAACATTCATATGTTAGCATTAGGTATTAAACATAAACTAGGTCCAGCATAGCATGGGAAATTTCATCTATTTGTATTCATTGTTGTACCAAAGCACAAATGAGGGGCATTAGTTTAGATATTTCTTTTTTGGGTATTTTTTTATATTTTGGAGACAGGGTCTCCCTTTAGTCCCAGCTTTCCTGGAGCTCGCTATGTAGACTAGGATGGCTAGGAACTCACAGAGATCTGCCTGCCTCTGTCTACCGAGTGCTGGGATTAAAGGCATGCGCCACCATGCCCGGCTCTAGCTTAGCTAATACTTTAGCATGCACCGTAGTGCTCCTCTCATCCTTTTGAACTCATCTGGTAGTCGGGGGTTCTTAGCCATGGCTTCCCTATATTTATTTTTAACCTTGATAGGCTCACTGGGCCTGACTTTTGGCTGTGGTCAAATCACCTGTTTTCTCTTTACTGACACGATCTGGCTGCCTGGGAGCTGGGGGGCGGTCCAGTCAGGCAAAACTCTTCCCACATTCAGAAAGATTTTTCTTTTTTTTTAATTTTATTTATTTCTGTATGTATGAATGTACTGTCTGCATGCAGGTTTGTGCACCCGTGTCGTGCAATGCCTCGGAGGTCAGAAGAGGGCATCATATTCCCCTGGAACTGGAATTCTCCTGGAATTGGAGTTTCAGATGGTTCTCAGCAGCCATGTGGGTGCTAGGGATAGAACCCGGGTCCTCTGTAAGAGCGGTCAGCGCTCTTAACCGCTAGGCCATCTTTCCAGCCCCAGAAAGATTTTTCTCGGCAAAGAAAGGTACTCTGTCTAACTTGGGTGGTTTATTACCCATCCTGTGAACGGTATTTGTTTTTTGCACTCATCCTGTGAACTGTTCTCTCAGGTCCAAAGCCCTTTAGAGGCTCTATAGCATAGCGCCTGGCTTTGGTACTCTAATTAATGTTTTTTGGGGATAAATAATATCCCTCCAAGAGGTCTGATGTCTGTTAGTCAAAGGAAGCAGTCAAGCATGGCCCATAATAACTGACTCTTAACCCAGAGAGATGTCAGCAGGAATACCTGTGTGTCACCCTGTGTGTTGTTTCCCTGCAAAATGGTCTTTTTCAGACTTCTCCCATTCCTTTTTTTTTATCACAGGTAATATTATAGAATACAGAAAAATATAGGGAACACTTGTATACATTTAAAGCCAAAATTTTGACTGGAAGTCTAGTACAAATTAGGAATAAAACAAATATTAATAACAATTTGTGTTCCCAATTAGCTTAAGTGTGTTACCATTTATATATTTATATATCTTTTTGGCTTTTTTTTTAATTGTATCTTATATATATAATATACATAACCCAATTTATTTAAATGCAAGGAATTTTAATTTTTGAGTCAACGTTAAAGACCATATAATTGTGCAGACCAGCTGCACCAAAATTGACCACCAGGTAAATAACACTTGGACCATATTATAATTTCTTTTTTTTAACTTTTTTTTTTTTTTTTTTTTTTTTTTTTTTTTTTTTTTTTTAAAATTTTTTTTCTTTGGGCTGGAGAGATGCCTAGCATGTTAAGAGTGGCCAATGGCGCTTGCAGAGACCGGGGTCGAGCACCAGTACCCCACTGGGCCAGCTGAGAACCAATGCTGAATCCATAGTTGTTTTTCCAGGAGAACTCCAGTTCTGGTGGTATCCGACGCCCTCTTCTGACCTCCATAGCATTGTATGACACGGGTGCACAGACCTACATGCAGACAGTACGTTCATACACATAAATAAATAAAATAAAATAAAATAATAATTTTATTCTTTACCTATTACAACAAACCCCTCTAGACCTTTATTACTTATATTATTACTTATATTTATATCTCTATATAAATCTTTACTAAAATACCTCTATGTATGAACATGGAACAGTTTATTTATTTAAATTAAATTTAATTTTTTTATGTGTATGAATATACTGTCTGCATGTAGGTCGATGCACCGTGTCATGCAATGCCTCAGAGGTCAGAAGAGGGCATTGGATTCCCCTGGAACTGGAGTCAAAGACGGTTCTCAGCCACCATTTGGGTGCTGGGGATCAACCCTGGGTCCTCTGCAAGAACAGTCAGTGCTCTTAACTGCTAGGCCATCTCTCCAGCCCAGAACACTTTTTTTTTTTTAACACATTATTTTAAAATACAAACTTTATAAAGCAGGTTTTCTTTGTGCATCTGGAAGTGCATTATCTAGGTTTGGCATGAAACTCTGTTTGCTCCAAAGATGTTTTATCTAGTGGTTAAATGTTCTACAGATAAACATATTTAAATATAAACTAGAAGTGTATTTAGAATAGAAGTAACTATTTTTTAAATACTAACTCATATCCTTAAAGAGTAAAAACCCTAGTACACTCTAACATTGTGAGAACCTGTTGGAGGCTACCCAAATCTTTGTCTCAGGTGTTGAAAGAGCATAACCAGTAGGTGCCAGTATATACCTAGTAAAACATTTAATTGTTATTACACATTTGTAATTTTACCAGTTACCCTTAATAAAGATAAATAAATTACAGACAAATAACCATAATCTATGGTTGAAATCAATTTATCTCTTAACTGTTTGATTATATTAAGAGACCTGAGTCTGAGATGGTTGGGGCCAGTTCCAACCCAGAGGCAGCCTTTGATGAATTTAAGCAGTATCCACATATATACTAAAAATTTATATAAAATGAATTAAAAATTGTCAATACCAAAAGATCTAAAACAAATAGTTTTTATGAGTTGAATTTTATTTACAGTTGACTCTTTAATAGACATAAGCCTATAAAGTTATAACATTGAAATACAAACATGCATTTACACACATGCACACAGTTTTGTTTTTTGGTTTTTTTAATTTTTAAAAAATTTTTTTATGTGTATGAATGTACTGTCTGCATGCAGGTTTGTGCACCCATGTCATGCAATGCCTCGGAGGTCAGAAGAGGGTGACAGATTCCCCTGGAACTGGAGTTCTCCTGGAATTGGAGTTTCAGACGGTTCTCAGCCTCCATGTGGGTGCTGGGGATCGAACCTGGGTCCTCTGTAAGAGCGGCCGGCGCTCTTAACCACTAGGCAATCTCTCCAGCCCCATGCAGACAGTTTTTAAGGTGGCCCGTGGGGAGAAAATGATTTTATTGCTTGATACTTAAAGACATGAAAGAGTTTTTTTAAAAATATTTCATTTCCATTGATCCAAGATTTTAATTTATGCCATTAATGAGAATTTTTACTAATAGTTATCAGAGTCAGTGCTTTTTGCCAGACTGGGCTGGCCTGAAACTCTCATATAAATCTGCCTGTCTGGAGCTGAAGAGATGGCCTAGGGGTTAAGAGCTCTGACTGCTCTTGCAGAGGACCCAGGTTCAATCCCCAGCACCCACATGGTGGCTGAGAACCAACCGTCTTCAACTCCAGTTCCAGGGGAATTCGACACCCTCTTCTGATCTCCATGGCATTGCATGACATGGTTGCACAAACCTACAAGCAGACAGTACATTCACACACATACAAAAAAAAAAAAAATCTGCCTGTCTGTGCCTCCAGTTTGCTGAAATTAAAAGATTGTGTTATGCAAAGTAAATTCTAAAAGGCAGTTCAAAGTAAACTTAAACATGATTTAAGTCAGTTCAATGGACTGTGTGCACACAGCAGGCAGGCATATGGCACCAAGTCACAAGCCAGGTAGCTGGGGAGCCTGTGAATAAAAAGTCTTTTTTTTTTTCCGTAGAGCTGTCTCCTTTTCCTAACAATTTTTCATGCATTAAGTTTAGTTCTTCAGTAAAGCCTTTAAGGTAAAGTACATTTAAAAGACCAAAATGAAGGGCTGGAGAGATGGCCTAGCAGCTAGGAGTGCTAACCGCTCTTACAGAGGTCCCAGGTTCGATCTCCAGCACCCACATGGTGGCCGAGAACCGTCCGGAACTCCAATTCCAGGAGAACTCCAGTTCCAGGGGAATCCGACACCCTCTTCTGACCTCCGCGACATTGCACAACACTGGTACACAAACCTGCATGCAGACAGTACATTCATACACATACAGGAATAAATAAAATTAAAAAAAGAACAAAATGAATTTTAATGCCTAGGACTTTTTAATCAATTAATTGTGCACATATTTTTACTTAACAGATGTTTAGGGTACCCAGGGTTTAAGTAAAAATATTACATCTTAATCGGACATGTGAAAATGGAATTTAAATCAATAGATTTTGTGTACAAAATTTAAGAAATAGTTTTTAAATGGCCATAGCTTAAAATTATCTCAAGATACTTAGCCCAAGAGCTGCTTTTTGCTAAGTGCCAGTTGAAGGCACCATTTCTGAGGGGTTACGTTTGTTCATGTTATGTTGGTTCATGTTGCTGCTGCTGCAGGCTACTAGCCTGACTTTCCCTGGAAAAATGGTGGCTTTCCACCAGCTGCTGACCTGGCTATGGAATTGCTTCAGAATAAGTAATTCCATATATGATATACACCCAGCCTAAGGACTGGTTGTCCCTTGCAAGGCTTCCTGCTGTATAGACTCAGCCCAAGCTGAGAGACTGGTAGCCTTAGAACTTCATGTCCAGCTAGGAACTGATGGCCCCTTAAGCTGTGGGGCTACTCGAGATTTCAATTGTAGATCTGGTTGATCCACAATTATGCCAGCAAAAAACATGTGTGGATGAAAAAAGATTAGGTTAGGTAGAAAGAGTCATAGAGATCCAAAGACAGTTACCCAAGAAATCCACAAAAAATCCAAAAGTGCAACACAATTCCATCTCAAAACAGGTTGAAACAATGATAAAACCTTTTAGAATGAAGACCAAAACAGACTAAAAAGGTTAGAACAAATTTTTACAGTATTACTTTTTGACTTTAAGTAGAAAAGCATGTACCTCTTTTTTTTAAAAGCTGCTCTGTCTCTGCACCATCACTGTGAAGAACCTTAATTTGCATCAGAATGGTATGGGTCTCAGCCCTTTAGTGCCACCTAGCAACTGAATTTGCATTAAATATCTGGGCTCCAGTGCCTTTCAGCTGAACACCAGAGCAAGCCTGGGGATAGTTGCATAATAAAAGATAGGCTCAGGCTGGAGAGATGGTTCAGTGGTTAAGAGCATCAACTGCTCTTGCAGAGGTTCTGGGTTCGATTCTCAGCATGCACATGGTGGCTAAGAACCGCCTTTAAGGCAGGCGAAGTGGTGCATGCCTTTAATCCCAGCACTTTGGAGGTAGAGGCAGGCAGATCTCTGTGAGTTCAAGGCCAGCCTGGTCTACAGAGTGAGTTTCAGGCCAGACGGGGCATTAAGAAGACCCTGTCTCCAAAAAAAAAAAAAAAGAGCTAGGCTCAAGCTGGCTGTGGCCCAAACTGGAAATACTAGTTCTAGATAGCAGGGGAACAGTCATCAGCACACAGCCATGAACCATGGTCAAGCCAAGGAAAATTGCTGGTTTTTCATGGGTCCCCATGCAAGGTGATAGCTTTGTGGGCAAACTTGTAGTTGGGGAGCTGGTGAATCCTGAGCCCCATCAGACCAGGAAATTATTGACTTCCCTGGCCTACATGCAAACTGATGGCTCAGCAGACAGCCCTGTGGCCAGCTAGGCCAGGAGCCTCCGTGGCCCCCACGTCAGCAGACGGCCTCACCAACCAGGCCAGGCATCTGCCAATTTCTTCCATGCCTGCAAACCACATGTCCCCAGGTTCACCTCCCATCTGTCCAACCAAGCAGGGGAGCCAGCCCCAGGCACAAAGTAGAAATTAAGAAGGAGAAAAAAAGGTTAGTAGCAAAGAGACAGGATTGTGGGATTTGCATACTGAATTTCTCCAGGATTTTTTCCAGCCCCACGTTTAGGTGCCAGTAAGTCTTTAATTCAAGCTTGAGCTTGGACCCCCCCCCCTTCTGACCCAGCAGGCTGGGAGAAGCAGTCCCATAGCTGGGGGTGCGGGAGAGGATCTTTTAAAGAAAAAACTGCAAATGTGGAATTTTGGTGTTTTGTTATTGATTCATAGGGACTGAGGAAGCATGATTTTTAGATTGATAGGTCGGGGCCACCTGGCGGCTTTGGTGGCACCATGGGGGAGTAGATTTTACTCACGAGTACACCCTAGCAGAAGAGCAAACATGTTTGACCGTAGGTCTTTCCCTGTTAGTTATTTTCAACAAACAACCTTTGGTCCTTCCCTGTTAGCTATTGAGATATTCTGTGGTTTCTCCTGGAATCTGAGGATGGGGGACTGTTTCTTGGATGGTGTATTTCCACAAAATAGAAAAATGGAGTCTATCTTGTTCCCTTATAACTGGTACCTCTTTATACAGTATAAGTCCACGCATAGCCACAAATGTTTTACATATTGTTAGGTTATAAAAAAGGGCCATGTAGGGACTGGAGAGATGGCCTAGTGTTTGGGAGCGCCGACTACTCTTGCAGAGGACCCGGTTCGATCCCCAGCATCCACATGGCGGCCGAGAACCGTCCGAAACTCCGATTCCAGGAGAACTCCAGTTCCAAGGGAATCCAACGCCCTCTTCTGACCTCCACAGCATTGCACGACACGGGTGCGCAGATCTGCATGCAGACAGTACATTCATACATATGCGGAAATAAATAGAATTTGGAAAAAAAAAAAAAAAGGGCCATGTACCCCCAGCCCCAACCACCAGATAAAAAGGCACATGAGGCTAAAGTCACACCAGGAACAAGATTTACTTCCATGTGGAATTACCAGCGAGGCCTGCTTGCAAGGGCTGCCTGCAGTCACTTGGAAGCCGACACATGGCATGCAGAGAGAGAGAGAGGAAGATAGCGCCTGGGGCCCACCCACTTATAGCCAGGGGGTGAGGCCTCAGGTACAGAGGAAGTGGTCAGAAGATTGACAGCCTCTGGAGGAAGTGGGCATCTGTGTCCCTTGGGATTTTGGGAAGCCCAGACCTAACATTCCAGCCTTTTGCTTATGATAAGGAAATGGGGCACAGTTCTCTCTTCTGTATCTGCTTCAGAGATGATTGGGGGCGAAGTCTTGGGGAAACAGCTTTCAGGCTGGAGGGTTAGAATCCACTTTCCCATTTTGGCTGCTCTGGGTGCTCTGCCCAGTGGGTTTGGTCCAGATCGATAGTGGCCAGTACTTAGTGGACGTTTTCTCTGCAACTGAAAAGACAAGCTGGTTGAGTCTTACATGAGTATACCAGTGTAGGGACTTCACGGTACCAACAGGTGGCTCCTGGGTGCATTAGCAATTGAAAGGTCCCTGTTTAGCGTCCACAGAGGGAGAGGACTTGTACCCTGGTTTGAGAAATTGGAAAAAAGTTTTAGTACACGGAGCTCTAGAATGAGGGCCAGCTTTAGTACACAGGGCTCCAGAATGAGAGCCATAACCATGAGAATATAAAAGGTGGCATTTTCTGGCATGGCGCATTAAATCTGTCACCTATCTCTGAGATATTTCTAACATGACAAAGTAGATTCCTAACTTGGCACAGTAGGTCTCTCACGTATCTCTCTGGTAATAAGCTATATCATTTTCTCTTCTTTAGATTACAGTTTCCTGTTGGGGTGTTTAAAACCACACAGCTCAGATAAACAAAGTTTGTTTTGGTATTAAGGTCAGTTGAGGTTCTGGTCCTTAGGGGGTCACTCAGGCCTTGCGCCTGGCTCTCTTCACCAGTTCCATCTATGTGAGAACAAAGTCAGGCCTTGCATGACCATAGCTTCCCTTTGAAGCATGAGGAGTCTCTCCTCTATATGGACTTTCCTCCCTTGACCAGACACTGGCTGGATGAAGTCCTTTTAAGTGAATCTCCAAGACGTCCCTGGCCCAGGATGACTGGTGACTCGCTGCCACAGGACATGTACAAAGTTGCAGATGCATGACCCTAGGACCCAAGTTGACCTCAGAGGGTAGGGGCCACAATATTGTCCCTTCAAATCCTTCTTGCCAAATCAGATTAGAGCTTTAAGTGTGGTTGCTAAACCTCCAAGAGGATTATTTGAATTAATTTGGTACTTTAATTACCATATAACTCCTAAGTAAAGCTTGAACATTGAAGCCCGGTGATAGTGGCTACAGCACAGGCTAGGAAAGGATGCTACTTACTGGCTTGTGTTGCTGGCTTATGTTCAGCCTATTGTATATAATATAGAAATATCTGGCCAAGAATGGCATCGCCCACAATGGGCACAGGCCAGTCCAATGAAGGCAATTATTGAGGTTTCTCAGCTCAGGTGTATCAAGTTGACATTAAACCTATGCAGTAAGTCCTACAATTTGTTCTTTAAGGTCTATAAATGTCATTTGCAATGGATTTAAACCATGAAAGGCAAAAAGTTCTAACATAGCCCATGAAACAAACCCAAGATAATAAAGAGGCTAAAACCAGTACCTTCTCAAATGAAGGCCATGTCACTTGTCCCCANCCCTGGTTTGAGAAATTGGAAAAAAGTTTTAGTACACGGAGCTCTAGAATGAGGGCCAGCTTAAGTACACAGGGCTCCAGAATGAGAGCCATAACCATGAGAATATAAAAGGTGGCATTTTCTGGCATGGCGCATTAAATCTGTCACCTATCTCTGAGATATTTCTAACATGACAAAGTAGATTCCTAACTTGGCACAGTAGGTCTCTCACGCATCTCTCTGGTAATAAGCTATATCATTTTCTCTTCTTTAGATTACAGTTTCCTGTTGGGGTGTTTAAAACCACACAGCTCAGATAAACAAAGTTTGTTTTGGTATTAAGGTCAGTTGAGGTTCTGGTCCTTAGGGGGTCACTCAGGCCTTGCGCCTGGCTCTCTTCACCAGTTCCATCTATGTGAGAACAAAGTCAGGCCTTGCATGACCATAGCTTCCCTTTGAAGCATGAGGAGTCTCTCCTCTATATGGACTTTCCTCCCTTGACCAGACACTGGCTGGATGAAGTCCTTTTAAGTGGATCTCCAAGACGTCCCTGGCCCAGGATGACTGGTGACTCGCTGCCACAGGACATGTACAAAGTTGCAGATGCATGACCCTAGGACCCAAGTTGACCTCAGAGGGTAGGGGCCACAATATTGTCCCTTCAAATCCTTCTTGCCAAATCAGATTAGAGCTTTAAGTGTGGTTGCTAAACCTCCAAGAGGATTATTTGAATTAATTTGGTACTTTAATTACCATATAACTCCTAAGTAAAGCTTGAACATTGAAGCCCGGTGATAGTGGCTACAGCACAGGCTAGGAAAGGATGCTACTTACTGGCTTGTGTTGCTGGCTTATGTTCAGCCTATTGTATATAATATAGAAATATCTGGCCAAGAATGGCATCGCCCACAATGGGCACAGGCCAGTCCAATGAAGGCAATTATTGAGGTTTCTCAGCTCAGGTGTATCAAGTTGACATTAAACCTATGCAGTAAGTCCTACAATTTGTTCTTTAAGGTCTATAAATGTCATTTGCAATGGATTTAAACCATGAAAGGCAAAAAGTTCTAACATAGCCCATGAAACAAACCCAAGATAATAAAGAGGCTAAAACCAGTACCTTCTCAAATGAAGGCCATGTCACTTGTCCCCAGATTTTGAATTATAGCTTTGAAAAGGAAAAGGAAGGGAGGAGGGGCATTGTCATGTACCACCAGTAGACAGGAAATGCTTAGGGCTCACCCAAATTGGTTACATTCAGACTGGCCATGTGGTCACCAGAGGTAAAACCTAATTTATCTTAAAAATATTAAAAGTAACATGTGCAAAGTATAACAAATATATATAACAATTTTAGTATGTATGGGTAACTCTATTTATATAGGTCTGTTTCACTTGAGGCTGTAACAAGGTATATAGTACCTGATAGGTGGAACACAATTTCTTGTATATGCCATAATTACATTATATAATTCTTTAAAAGTGAACAGTATTTCATGCATACACTCATAAAGTTCTAATAAATAAATTTGGTGATGACACTTTGTAAAGGTTGTACTGAGCAGAGGCACATGCATTGCAATCATACACAGACAGACCTTAATATGCTGTTTAGCAATATCATAAACATGCACACATTTATCCACACATTCCTTCAAAAGATTTTATCCTAGTGGTTGTACTGAACAGTCACATACATTGGAAAAAATACCTTTAGAAATATTATTTAAAAACATGGAGGTCTAATTAGTTGCACTGCCAAGGCTCAGATGACGTTTGCACCTTTGATTCTAAAACTATGAATGTATTAAAATACGTTAACAAGTGATGGAAAACAGAATTATTTACAAAAATTAAAGAACTGACAATATCAAAGGGACGTAGGCTGTTTCATTGGAGGGAAGAGATTGCAGGGGAAACCATGTGCCACTGTCCAAATATGAGAGTATGAACGAATCCAGGGATTTTTTAAATGGTCTCTGGTCAGAAGGACGGTGGCACAGCACAGGAGAAAAAGAAAAAAACATCTGTTAGTGAACCGGTAAGGGTCAAAAATCAGGTCTTCAGATGTCTGGAACTAAGAAAAAACTGGAAAAGAAAATTTTTAGTTGTAATACCTGTGGAAAAAAAATAATTTGGACAGATAAAAAATAAAACCTTCAGATAAGCAGTGTAGAAACTTAGGAACCCAGGTTCAAATCAGGCCTTTGAAAAACATTTAAGAGGCATACCAAAAGTAAACTTAATTTAATTTTTTGTTTGTGCACAGCATAGAATAAAAGAAGTTTGACGTGGCCACTTTGTTTTGACAAAAAAACACAGGAGAACATGTACACATGATAAAGACACGTTGAAGGTTATAACACACAGACAGGTTGGACAAACACATGATTTAACTGTATCCATTAACTCTGGACAATGGAAAAATCCCTTTTTTATCTAAAGTTGTCTGTCATTGTCCAGGGCTGTGGAACCATTAATTGCAATTGTCACATTTACAAAGAATCATTTAGAGTTTAAGACATCTACTTAAGTGGAAACAGCCTGTATGCCCATACTGTGCTTTGCAGCACAGGCTGTTCTTGTGC
>VZQC01008327.1:739250-760560 GCA_009823505.1 Rhizomys pruinosus | reverse complement strand
GCTCCATTGGATTGGCCTGTGGCCACATCTGTGGTGTATTGTCTTGATTGTTGAGCAGTGACAGTATAAGAAGGCAGGCTGGGCATGAGCCAGAGAGCAAGCCAGGAGCAAGCCAGTGGACAGCATTCCTCCATGGCCTGTGCTTCAGCTCCTGCCTCCAGGTTCCTGCCCTGAGTTCCTGCCTTGGGCACCCTGAGTGATGAACTGTGACCCAGGAGATGTAAGCTGAATAAACCCTTTCCTCCCCAAGTTGGTGTTGGTCAGAGTGTTTTGTCACAGCAATGGAAGACAAACTAGGACAGGCAGCCTTAAGATGGCAGCTGAGGAATGGGCGTGGCTACCCCTCCGGTTTATTTGAAAAGAGCCCATAGTATTGGCAGCAGGGCGTGGCATGGCGATGCAGGGGAGGGGGAAAACCGCATGGTGGGGCAGCTGTGCGGCAGACTGAGGAGAGGAGAGAGCTGTAGGAAGGAAGTAAAGTTTATTAGCCTCAAAAGAAAGGGGAACAGCGTGGAGGAAATGAGTCCTTTAATGGGAGGCAGAGCGGAGGAAGTACATCCTCTAACGGGAGGCTAAAAATGAAGTTAGAGAATCAGAGATCTGTAGGAAGGAGGTAAAATTTATCCTCAAATCATGTCTGATGACTAGGGTACATCCACCCTAGTGTCGGGGTGCTGGTCAGAAACCCCGGGTTTGTGTGACCAATGTGAGTGTCTCTGAGACAGGGTCTGCAAGCCTGTGAACTCAGTGTCCCAAAAATCACAGGGGAGGCCAGAATTATGGGTCCAGATTCTGTCCCCAGCATTCTGGTGGACAGCAATCTGGATGGAACGGGGGATCCCTGATTACGCCAGCACTCAGGGGTCCAAAAAGGGGAAGTGGAATGGGAGGCAAAAATGAAGGATCAGAGGGAAGACAAAGGCAGAGAGAAGGAGGGAGAGGGAGAAAGAGGGAAGCAGGAGAGAGTACAAGAGCAGAGAGCTGTACCGCCTGAGCACGGGAACCCAGTTTGAGGCAGTCTGTGAGCCTGTGGATTCAAAATGGTGTTGGTGGGAGCACAAGCATGGTGGGATCAGGAACCCAGTTTGAGGCAGCCTCAGTGGGTCCAAAACAACAAAGGGCTAATGCTGAGAGGAGGAAGTACAAGTGACAGGAAGGAGGGGAGAGAGGGAGGGAGGGGAGCAGGAGTGCAGAGTGGTACCTCATCATGAAATGTGGCAGCTAGTTGTCCGGAGAAATACATTGCAGCAAGTCCATCCCAGGGGTTCCAAGAAAAAAAGTTAGGAGGTCCTTTTCGGGATGAGAATTGGCAAACGCTCTGCCTGATAAAAAACATCTGAGCCCAACAGAGTCCATGGCACCATAATGTTAGGTTATAAAAAAGGGCCATGTACCTTCAGCCCCAGCCCCCAGATAAAAAGGCACATGAGGCTTAAGCCACGCCAGGAACAAGATTTACTTCCATGTGGAATTACCAGTGATGGCTGCTTGCAAGGGCCACCTGCAGACACTTAGAACCAGACGGATGGCAGGCAGAGAGAGAGAGAGAGAAAGAAAGATGGCACGTGGGGCCCACCCACTTATAGCCAGGGGGCAGGGCCTCAGGTACAGAGGAAGTGGTCAGAAGATTGACAGCCTCTGGAGGAAGTGGGCATCTGTGTCCCTTGGGATTCTGGGAAGCCCAGACCTAACACGTATATTTATATATAAAAGCAGTACATTGGAGAAAGTAGCCTTTTCTTTTTAAAGGATCACTGTTATTTTAGGCCCGTGAATGTAGCTCTGTTGCTTGCCTAGTGTGCACAGAGCCCTGAATTCAGTCTGCAGCACTGCATAAACTGGATGTGGTGGTTTATGCCTATAACCCAGCCCTTGAGAGGTAGAGGAAGGAGGATTAGAAGTTCAAAATAATCCTGTGTTACATAAGGAGTTCAAAGCTAACCTTGGATACAAGAGACCCTGTCTCAAAATAAACAAAAAGAAAAGTAAAGCATTACCCTTCTTTTAATTGATGTTTTGTCTTTTAGGATTGTGTATTCATCAAACATGAGCATAAAAGACTATGAGGAGAAAATTCTTGAAAGGATGACATTAGAAAGTGTAACGCCACAAAAGAAGCTTGACTTCAATTTTCAAGAGTATAAAAATGTGCCTGACTGTTCTCTTGAGAATCATGAAATTGCAGAGGATGTCTCTGAAAGAGACAACTTCATTTCCAGTGGTGAGATACTTTGCTGGATTTTACAAAATTTTATAGTCATATATGCATTTTTAAATATATATAATTAGAGAAATAATTGAAAAACTGCTCTGCCAGTTTCTGAGGTTTGTTTTATGAAGATGGGAAAACACTGCTGTGCTTTGTTTCCTTTTTCAAGTGATTAGAGACAGGAGTATTGTGAATAAATTTACATGTGCTCACCATTTTCTTTTCAGCTGCTTCAGTCTTTACATGTTATTGTCCCTTTCCTAATCTATACTAATAAAGAAAAGAAGTTTTAGCAAACATAGAGCTAGTGCTAGCATAGCATATAAGTTCCTTTAAAAAAAATACCATGGAGAGAGATGGCTCGGCCGTTAAGAGCACTGCCTGCTCTTTCAGAAAACCCAGGTTCAGTTCCCAGCTCCTATATGCCAGCTGACAACCCTCCGTAGCTCCAGTTCCAGGGGATCTGACACCCTATTCGACTTCTGTGAGCATTGCATGACATAGGTGGACTTACATACATGCAGACAATACAGTAATACAAATAAAATAAAAATAATAAAATATTTTTTAAATACTATGAAACATAAAAATTTCCATAACACAAAAGCTGGGTCATGTAACATTTTTAAAACATTATAACCTAATAAAAATGGTAGTCTAGTTTTACTTATAATAAATGGTTAAGAAATACATAAATTGTACCAGATACTTCTTGTACATAAACACATACAGTATTTCATCTTAAAAATGGCTGTTAGCTGTCTTATGGAAATAGGTGTCTGAATGAGAGTTAATTATGAATTGATAGAAAGAAGATATTAATTAGATAGGCAGATATTCCAGCAGGAAACCCACGGTCTTTGGATTAAGGAATAGACTTTGCATTACTCATGGAGACTTTGGTGCTCGTTCTCTGCTGTCAGACTCCCTGAGATGATGTAGTGAGGGCCTGGGTTACCCTGCTCATGTGGTGAAATGACTCCACAGGAGAAAAACATCAGAAGTGGCAAACTCCAAGTTTTTATAGGGTGCTATCAGATCTGCCCATCATCCTATGTAACCAGGGGAGAGAGAGAGCCCCAGCTTTAACTTTGTAAGGTAAACAAATTTGCAGGGAGGGAAGGAGATAATAACTTTAGTCTAAAATTATGAGGACAGTATAAGGAAACACCTTTCTGAGGAGGCAGCTCTCAAAGTCTCTCTCCAGCAATGCATTTTCTTTAGCTTCCAAAGGATCATCATTTAGCCAAACTCCCCCAGTCTCTGTTCAGCAAGGCCAGCTACGCAGACATGAAAATATTCATCAGAAATTGTCTTCTGTAGTTGGTTATCTGTAATTAGATGAAAATCTATAATACCATGAATGGGTATGGTTCAGAGCATATATGGGAGCTGAGCTCTCTGGTAGGTACTAGGAAGTATATGGGTTTTGTATATTGCTCAATTCAGCTGCTTAGTTTCCGTTTTCTTCATTACCTAAACTGCACCTAAAGTTTAGTAATGCTAAGATATCAGTTGTGTTACATCAAACTCATCTTTTCAAAACAGATATTACAATAGAGCAGAGCAGAATTTACTATTGATGAAGATGACTGTTAACTTAAGGATCTTATTACTAGTGTTTTGTGAGCACTAACAACCAAATTAATTTAATCTGGGTAGATTTTTTTTTTGAGACAGGGTCTCCCTGTAGCCCCAGCTAGCCTGGAACTCACTATGTAGACCAGACTGGCCTTGATCTCACAGAAATCTACCTGCTTCTGCCTTTAAGAGTGCTAGGATCAAAGGTGTATGCCACCACACCCTGCTAGATATTACATTCATCATACCTAATTATGAATAAATGAATTCTAAACTTTGAAGTAGGCCCATTTACCTGTTTAATCTCATTTAGTTTCTTATAACTGTAAGAAGTGGTTGCAGACAACTGATTTTATTGTTAAAGATCCATATATCCAAAGAGTATAAAGGATGAAGCCATACAGATAGAGCAGTTGACTAGCTAGTATTTGATAAATCTTTTGTTGATGTTTTGAGACAGGGTTTTACTATATAGCCCCAGCTGGCCTGACCTCACCCTATAAACCAGGCTGGTTTCCAATTCACAGAGATCTTCCCTTTTCAGGTGCTGGAATTAAAGACATCAGTCACCACCCACCTGGCATTTGTCCTCGCTTTTGATCTAGAGCTCTGGCAATGCCCCACAGCAGTCCTTTCAAGTGGCCAGTGAATTTAAGCCCAAAAAGGCTCATTCACTTCTCAGTCCCCTTCCCCATGGCTCCAAGGGGAAACCCCATGCTCACCCTGCAACCACCTATACCTGTTGCATTACCATCCTGTTAATTACTTGATNTCAGTTCCACCACCCACCTGGCATTTGTCCTCGCTTTTGATCTAGAGCTCTGGCAATGCCCCACAGCAGTCCTTTCAAGTGGCCAGTGAATTTAAGCCCAAAAAGGCTCATTCACTTCTCAGTCCCCTTCCCCATGGCTCCAAGGGGAAACCCCATGCTCACCCTGCAACCACCTATACCTGTTGCATTACCATCCTGTTAATTACTTGATGTTTCCCTCAAAGGAATGTGTTCTGTTACCTCTGTATCTTTGCACTTACTACTTACTCTTGGAATGTTATTCTAGTCAGTTACTAAGTTTTTTGAACATCTACTCTATAGTATCTTTGAGGCTATAAAAATGAACAAAGTCTAGTTGGAGGGTACAGAGAAAACAAATAGAGCAGGTGTCACCTGGACTTAGGCTTCCAGAGAAAGTTGCATGGTGGAAGTGAGTTCTTCTTGTTCTTCTGTTTTGTTTCTAGTACTAGGGATTAAAAATTGAATTTACATAGCTAGCCAAGCAATCTACCCCTGAGCCCTTCTCCTATCCTTGGCCCTTTTTGAGGGCCGCTGACCACACGGTTGAACAGGCTGAAGAGGGTATGGTACAGGGTTGCTCCAGTAACATCCCAAGGACTGTGTCAGAGTGTGCAAATCCATTTATTCTGTGCAATAGGCAGCTTATATAGGTCTGGGATAGGCAGCGCCTACATTGCATGACATCACCAATCGTAGACCTCCACACCTTCATGTGTCATCCCAGCTCCTGGGGCTTACCCAGAAAGGGACATGCAGACAAACAAATTGGCTCCTGGTGCCAAGTGCATGCTAGCATCATGCGGTAGGTTGTGCCCTGTACTATAGCATTTGTTAAGTGTGCTAAGTAGATTGTACCTGCACATGTACAATGTACACCTGAACCCAGGACTGCTGTACCATACCTCTTCATATTTTTGTCTTGAGACAAGGTGTCACCACTAGTTTCCAGGGCTGGTCCTGAATTCACCTGTAGCCCAGTCAAGCCTTGAACTTTCCATCTTCCCAGCTCAGCAAGACTTACAGGCATGTGCCACCAGGCACTGCAGGAAGATGCTTCTTAGTTGAATTCCAAAAGAAAACAAATTAATTTACCAAAACCATATTAAGTGAAGGATCGTTCAGACAGAGTAAACAGACATGGAAGCAGAGAAAGTCAGACATATAGCTTATTTGGGAAACCAGAATTTGTTTATAATGGGAATAGGAAGGATTAGGAGACAAGACAGGATATAGTTAAAGATTTGAGCTTGGAGATTGTATTAGTCACTTTTCTGTTGCTGTGACAAAACCACCATGACCAAGGAAACTTATAAAAGGAAGAGTTTATTTGAGCTCACAATTGATGGTTCCAGGGAATCAGAGTCCATTGTGGTGGGAGGCATGGTGGCCGGAGCTGAAGCAGCAAGCCAAGGGTCACATCTCACAATGAGCACAGGAAGCAGAGAGAGAGAGAGAGAGAGAGAGAGAGAGAGAGAGAGAGAGGAGAGATGAGGACTGGGACCACAAGGATTGTTAAACTTCACTAAGCCCACCCCCAGTGACGTACTTCCTCCAGCACGCCAGACTTCTAAGACCTCCAAGAACAGTGCACCAACTGGAGACAAAATGTCTGAATACTTAAAGCTGTGGGGGGACACTCTCATTCAAACCACCACATTCCACTCCCTGGCCCCCATAGGCTCCTGACCATAATAAAATGCAAAAATGCATTTAGTCCAACCTAAAAGTCCATAGTCTTTACCAGTCTCAGTTCTATTCAAAGTCTATAGTCCAAAATCTCTTTGAGACACAGGCCAATATCTTAACTGTAAGCTCCTGTAAAATCAAAGGCAAATTACATACTCCCAAAATACAGTGGAACTGATACACATTCCCATTCCAAAAGGGAGGAATAGAGGCATAGTGAGGAAATAATGGACCAAAACAAGACTGAAAACCTAGCAGGGCAAACACCAAGTCCATAGCTCCATGTGTGACTTCTGGGACTTTACTTCCAAGGGGCTTAAATGGCTCGCTCTTCCAGCTGCCTTGCAACATACATCTCTTTCTTAGGCTGGTCCACTCCTTGTATGCAACTCTCCTTGGCAAATATCTCACATGGTCTTGCATTCGAATGTCTTCTTGAGCTCGCTGCCAACCAGAGCTCACATTCACAGCTTCACGAAATGGCCTATCAGGGCCTTCTTTATGCAGGACATGCTGCTGCACTCTGCCTGGCCTCGGCGCTCTCTGAAACGTGGAGGAAGAACTAATGACCCTTCACTCTGCAAATTCATGCCTCTAAAGCCAGCACCACGTGAATTAAACTGCCAAGTTTGCTGCAAGTTTGGGTGGAACCTGGCGCTATTTCGACCACATTTACAACTTTTCTCTACCCTGGACTTGTTGGGCAGAAAACCCTTTCAGTATTTTCCTTTCAAAAGTTGGAGGATTAGCTGGTGTGGTCTTGCCCTGAAGGTACTATTTTTTCTTGTGTTTACCGCGTAATACGCTAGGCCGTCTCACTGAATCTGTATTATTTATTTACCTCCTCTAATTATATCGCGACACCTCTTCCTTAATATGCATTGCGCACGCTACTCTAGCTGATCCTTGTATTACTAGTTATCCTTGGCGCTTTATGTGGACGCAAACTGTTTACATTCTGCATTTCTTATCTTACCCGAGCTGCTCTCTCTCACGCAGAAGTGCCGATCCGTATTCTAATCTACTAGTAGCCATGCCGACGCCTATCTACATTAGCGCTCGTGCTTTTGACAATACAAGTCTCGCAATAGTGTATTTCCATTGTTGCTGTTTCAGAACTTTACGCACCTCGTCGAACTGATTGTGTGCCGTGTGGTAACCTGCTTACCACGACTCTTTATCAAAATATCCCAGTTGCTGCCTAAGTCTTTATTTTCCTCTGGAACTACATTTTTTGCTTTTTTTCCAGGCTTCTACTAGAATGGCCCCTTAAGCTCTGCTTATAGTAGTCAACAGCTTTTCTAGCCCAAAGTTCCAAAATCTTCCACATTTCTCCAAACATCCATATGGTCAGGTTCTTCACAGCCAACAGCCCACTCTCTGGTACCAAGTAACTGTATTAGTCACTTTTCTGTTGCTGTGACAAAACCACCATGACCAAGGGAACTTATAAAAGGAAGAGTTTATTTGAGCTTACAATTGATGGTTCCAGGGAATCAGAGTCCATTGTGGTGGGAGGCATGGTGGCCGGGGCTGGAGCAGCAAGCCGAGGGTCACATCTCACAATGAGCACAGGAAACAGAGAGAGACTGGAGACCACGAGGCTTGTTAAACTCACTAAGCCCACCCCCAGTGACGTACTTTCTCCAGCATGGCCACACCTTCTAAGACCTCCAAGAACAGTGCCACCAACTGGAGACAAAATGTCTGAATACTTAAAGCCTGTGGGGGACACTCTCATTCAAACCACCACAGAGATGTAAGCAGAATTGACATAAAGAGCAGTCATCTAGGAAGGATGACTTTGTATTTGTCCAAAGTGCGGTACTTTGTTGTTATAAGACGTATATGCCTTGTTATTCATACAGGATTGGTTTCAGGACCTTCCCTCTCTTGGGATACTGAAATCTGCTGATACTTACATCCCTCTGTGAAAGGCTATAGATTCGCACACCATCATACCCTCTGTTGACCTCTGTGGGCATTGCACAACACAGGTGCATTTACATACATATCAGCAGTACACTCATACACAACAAAATAAAAGTAATGAATAAAATATTTTAAATTAAAAAAAAAAGGAATTAGGGAAGTGTTGTGCAAATAAGGCAGTTGAAAGACCAAGCATTTACTCAGATGCTTAGAGAACTCAGATTTTATTTACACAGTGTTCCCATCTAGTACTCTGAAATTCTGGGTGTGATTTACAGCTTTGCACAGCTTTACCTGCTACAATGTCGGTAGATTCAAATTGCAACCTTTGTGACCACCAGCATAGATGCCTACAAGACCCAATACCCCGAGGGGAAAGTCCTTCTTCAGGCATGTTTGCAGAGGCAGACACTGAGGGGAGGAGTTAAGACATTCTTTAACCACAGAATTTATTGCAGACACCTGAGTTACCAAGGTAATTGCAAGCAGATGTTCCACTAGATGACTGTTCTTTCTCAAGATTACTTTAAAGCCTTTGATGCTCCCCATTTTAGTGAGCATTCATAAAACCACTATAAGGTGAGCACTAATTTTACACTTTATCGCACTATGCGATAAAGTGTAAAATTAGTCATTAAATGATACAACCAGTATCAGACATACACAAAAGTAACATTAAATGCATGGGTCTATTTCTTTTCCTCTTCAGAAGTAGGATTTTCTATTTCCTGCTCCTTCTTTCTGTGCAGAGTTTGGTTTTTTCTTTAGAATTTATTTTTATTTTGTATGAGTGTTTTACTTGCATGTATATAAATGTACCCATGTCATGCAGTGCCCATGGAGGCCAGAAGAAAGCATCAGAGTTATGGGTGATTGTTAGCCAGCATGTTGTTGCTAAGAACCGAACATGGGTCCTCTGCCAGAACAGCCAGTGCTCTTAACTGCTGAGCAGTCTCCAGACCCTTCTTGTAGAATTTTTCTGTATAATATTTAACACATCAATTAGCAAATACTTGTTGGTAATCCGCTGTGTCAGGCACTGTTGTATGTCTGAGCAATGACTGAGCTAAATTTCTTTTGTACCCTATCTTCTGGTCCAAGAACATAGGGTGGGGGAAGGATAGATGATAAACGTGGTAAAGAAGTTAGCGGTGCACATAGGCTGCACAGTGCCTCTCCCCCCGACCCCCTGAGTGAATCAAGGAGGGAAAAAAAAAGTTAAAAGGTTGTCACATTACAAGGCAGAAAGGGTGTTAGGAAGGCTGTTGTAGCTAACACTCCTTCTAGGAGGCACAGACCACATCGAGACCCCTCCTCCCTTGGCCCCTACAAGAAACCAAGGTGAAATATCACGAAACTACAGACCGGGAAAATAGTGAGTTTACTGGGCTTTCTTACAGAGCACTGGGTGAGAGTTTACTTTAAGGAGTGTGGGTGCTCCCTTCCTCAGGCCACACTGGAAATTCTCCATCCAGGCATGGATCATGACTTCCCACAGCTATACAAAATGGTGAGACAGCCTCCCTAAGACTTCCTCGGCTTATATACCCTCATCCTTCTCCCTCCTTCTGCAACTAGGGCTGCTGTTCCCTGCCCTCCTTTCTTGCAGAAAGTAACAGTCAACAAGTTTGGCTGTGATTATCCTAAGCAGGTGTGCTCAGCCAAGCTTGGGAAGAAGACATCTGTCCATGGTCTGCTGCTCAGAAGGCAGTCCTGTGCAACAGTTGTATTTTAGATATGATAATCAGGTTTAGCCTCATTGAATAAGCGATGGTTATAGATTTGAAAAAGGTAGGAGAGGGACCAGAGAGATGGCTCAGCCATTGAGAGCATTAGCTGTAGAGGACCCAGGTTTGGTTCCCAGCACCCACATGGTGACTAACAACCACCTGTAACTCCTTTTCTAGGGAATCCAATGCCCTCTTCTGACCTCAATGAGCAATGCACAACACAGGTACACTTACATATATCCAGGCATAACACTCAAACATATAAAAAATAAAATAGTAGGCCCTCAGCCTCAGCCTTTAACGGCTGCGCTATCCCTCCAAAGGAGAAAACGGTTGAGGAGATTCACCATTAGAGCATTTCAGAGAAGAATGTTTAAGGCAGAAGTAACATTTGGTACAAAGATCTGAAGGTGAAAATGTACGTGCCAGAGTTCACGAAATTAAATAGTAGGTACTTGTTCTAGTAACCTTCTATGGCTGTAACAAAAACACTGACCAAAAACAACTTGGGGAGGAAAGAGTTTATTTGGCTTACAGCTCACAGTCCATCAACAAGGGAAGGCAAGGCAGGAATTCTGGGCAGGGACTTAGAGGAGGCAGGAACTAAAGCACAGACCATGGAGAAACACTGCTTACTGGCTTGCTCCCCTGGCCTGTGCTCAACCTGCTTTCTTAAAAAAAATTTATAGCTGGGCATGCTGGCGCGCTCCTTTGATCCTAGCATTCGGAAGGCAGAGGCAGGCGGATCTTTGTGAGTTCAAGGCCAGCCTGATCTACAGAGAGAGTTCCAGGACAGCTGGGGCTACAGGGAGACCCTGTCTCGAAAAGACCAAAAAAAAATTTTTTTTTTTATTTTGCATGTGTGAGTATTTTACTGCATGTATGTAACTGCAACCATGTCTGGAAGTGCTTGTGGAGGTCAGAAGAGGGTTTCAGATCCCTGGAACTGGAGTTAAGGACAGCTGTTAGCCAGCATGTGGGTGCTGGGATTTGAACCCAGGTCCTCTGCAAGAGCAGCCAGTGCTCTTAACCACTGAGCCATCTCTTCAGCCCCAGCCTGCCTTCTTAATAACACAGGACCCGTTCAGGGGTGGCACTGCTCACATTGGTCTGGGCCAATGCTCACATTGGTCAACAAACAAGACAATGCCCCCCAGACATAGTCAGAGGCCAGTCCAATGAGGAAACTCCTCATTTAACAGTCTCCCTACCCAGGTGGGTCAAGTTGACAGTTGAAACTATCAAGCACAGTACTGAAGTCAGAAAAGCAATTCGGAGCCAGATGTGGAGTCTTGTAGCACAGTACTAAGGACTTTAGCTTTTAAGTCTGAAAGAAATGGAGTGGGCCATAGGAGGGTTTTAACCCCTCTTGGACTACGATCTGATTACATCTAAAAACATGGGGATCAAGTATGGTAGACTTTTTAGGAGACTGTTACATAAATCCAGGGGAGAAAGGATGGACTCTGCATCACAGTTAAGTGTTGAGTAATGGCTGGATTCTAGATCTCTCTGGGTAGAATACATCATTCTTTTCATAAATTTGTTTAATGGGTATCTGTTACCAGTGCCTAGACCTCATCAGATATGGCTGTTAAAAGAAAATCTTTTGATCAAGTAAATTCAACTGAGTGTACTTGAACAAGGAACAATTCATGAATCAGACAGCACTCAAACCAAGGTGGGCAATGTTCACAGACAGAGCATTAGATAAAGAAGAGAGCCCTGGCAGGTTAGTTCCTGGAAGGAGCCAGCATAAATTACCCTTCAGAAATGAGCTGTGTTAGGAGAAAGGGCTGAGACTATGGGAGTTACCAGGCTTTGAGGTGGGAGAGCATTAGAAATGGACAGTGCATCATGTCAGAGATGACATAGATGGAGCCTCAAAGGAAAAGAGGTTTCTCTCTGAAACCTGGAGAGGAGTTTCATTAAAAGGAATAGCTTAACGTCTAATAAGAGAGATGGCCATCATGATACCGTGATGTGATGTGAGGGAGAGGCCCTGGGAAGAGCCTCCAGGGAAATAACCTGAACAAAGGAAATATCTGACTTTTATAAGTTTAGGAGTTGGTGGGAAATTTCACCACACATGATTTAGTCTGAGATAGGCTATGTAACAGAATGTGAAGGAGCCAGATACCATTAATGAAGAGCTGTTAACCAGGGTATTAGTGACATTTCTATTGTTACAGAATACCCAATCAAAAGGCAAGTGTTCTAGTTTGTCTTCCATTGCTGTGACAAAACACTCTGACCAACACCAACTTGGGGAGGAAAGGGTTTATTCAGCTTACATCTCCTGGGTCACAGTTCATCACTCAGGGAGCCCAAGGCAGGAACTCAGGGCAGGAACCTGGAGGCAGGAGCTGAAGCACAGGCCATGGAGGAATGCTGTTCACTGGCTTGCTCCCCTGGCTCATGCCCAGCCTGCCTTCTTATACGGTACACAACAACCTGCCCAGGGTGGCACCACTCATTGTGGGCTGGGCCCTCCCACACTGCTCGACCATCAAGACAATACTCCACAGATGTGGCCACAGGCCAATCCAATGGAGCCAATTCCCCAATTGAGGCTCCCTCAACCCAGGTGTGTCAAGTTGACACTAAAGCTATCCAGCACAATTGACCCCTTGTCAACTTGACACACAAAACACATCACTATTAAACCACCACCTTTCCAGTTCTTATCCCCAAAGTATGATGTTAACATTAATCACAACCTAAGACAGTACAACCTTAAAAGCCCCACAGTCCTTAAAATGTCCAAACACTTAAAAGTTCACAGTCTGTTAAAAGTCTCTTAACTGTGGGCTGCTGTAAAATCCAAAACAAGTACTGTCTTATTTCAAAGGGAAGAATCAGGCACACTCAAACAAAACCTAAGTCCAGCAAAGTAGCTCAAGGCTGGACACCTGGGATTCACTCACGATCTTCTGGGCTCCAAAGGGTTTCGGCAGCTCCCCCTCTCCGACTCTGCCGTCCGTGGCACACTCATCTCGCAGGCCCAGGCCGACTCCATTCTACACCTACCGCTGCTCTTGGTGGTCGTCCCAGGGTACCGGCATCTCCAAAAAGCTGGGGTCGCTACTGAAACTGAGGCAGCACCTTCACCAATGGTCTCTTCTGACCTCTCCTGGTGCAAAGCCTCAGCTTCTCTCCATGACCCCTGCAATCCTGGGGTCTTCACAGCAACCGAGGTGCACTTCCACCAATGGTCTTTCCTGACCTCTCACAGTGCCAAGCCTCGGCTGCTCTCTGTGACCCCCTCAAATTTCAACACCGGAACCATATAGGAGACTCTTACACGTTACCAAGTCCGGCTTCTGGCTCGAGATGGAGGCTCAGGCCCTTTCTGGGTCACAGCTTCTGTGTGCTGACCTTGAAGATATTCTCCCCAGAAGATTTCACCTCAGTGATGCTGGTCTCTTGTTACTTACAGCTGATTTTTCAGCCCCAGCTAACCAGCATCAATTGCCCCAGTACCACAAAAGTTTCACTTCAGGTTCTGGTCTCTTGTTACTTACAGCTGATTCTCCACAGCCCCAGCTGACCAGAACCCACAGATTACACAGTCCTGATGATCTCTGCTCTCCTTTGAAACTAGAAACTTCACAAGCCAGGCCTCCATCTTCTACAACTCCTTCAGCAAAACTGCTCCAAGCTCCACAGCAACAATCTTTAGGCATTCAATGATCTTCCCAGCCCAAAGTTCCAAACGCCTCCACAATCCTTCCCCAAAACACCAAGGTCAGGTCTGTCACAGCAATACCCCACTCGTCTGGTACCAATTTCTGTCCTAGTTTGTCTTCCATTGCTGTGACAAAACACTCTGACCAACACCAACTTGGGGAGGAAAGGGTTTATTCAGCTTACATCTCCTGGGTCACAGTTCATCACTCAGGGAGCCCAAGGCAGGAACTCAGGGCAGGAACCTGGAGGCAGGAGCTGAAGCACAGGCCATGGAGGAATGCTGTTCACTGGCTTACTCCCTTGGCCCATGCTCAGCCTGCCCTCTTATACTGTACACAACAACCTGCCCAGGGTGGCACCACTCATTGTGGGCTGGGCCCTCCCACACTGCTCCACCATCAAGACAATGCTCCACAGATGTGGCCACAGGCCAATCCAATGGAGTCAATTCCCCAGTTGAGGCTCCCTCAACCCAGGTGTGTCAAGTTGACACTAAAGCTATCCAGCACAGCATGTTAGGAAGAAAGGGTCTAATTTGATTTACAGTTCCAGAGAGGATATCATCAGTCCATACTAGTGGGGAAGGAACAGCTGCAGGGGTGTCAGGCTGGCCTGGCTGTCAGGAAGCAGTGATTACACTTCATCACACATGGGAAATGGAGAACAGGGCCAGGCTATAAAACTCCAAAGCTCCCCTTGTCCCCCAGTGACATACTTCCTCCAGCAAATCTCCACCTCCTAAAGGTTCCAGAAACTTCCCAGACAGTACCGCCAGCTGGGGACCAAGTGTTCAAACACTTGTGTCTATAGGGACATTTCACATCCAAACCAGGACCGTAAATGCTGTTGGGCCACAGCCTGCCATGGCTTTTTTATTCTCTTACCTGGAGAGAGTGAGAGCTGAAGCTAGGAGGCTGAGGGGGGAAGCTGTAACCCAAGTTCTTGAGGCTGTGGGCTCTGACCTCTTAGTATCAGTATCTTAAAAGGACAGGTCTGTGATTTAATGCAGAACCTGTAGGTAAAGTACAGAAATAGCTTGAGGGTTACACCTAGGCCTTTAGGCTTTAGGTCTTCGCCTTATTTAAACATAATCTATTAGTTGGCTACTTCTGATTGGGTTAGGTTTGGCTGCTTGTGATTGGTTAAGATTTGGCTGCATGGGCTAGAAAAATGGCTCAGCTGTTAAGAGCACTGGCTGCTTTTTCAGAGGACTAGAGTTCAATTCCCAGCACCCATATGGCAGCTAACAACCATCCCTGACTCTAGTTCTAGGGAAATCTGATACTCTCTTCTGAGCAAAATGGGCATTGCACAACATGGGGGCAGGTGCGCTTACATACATGCAGGCAAGACACTCGTACACATAAAATAAAAATAATAAAGTATTTTATTACAGCAAGTGGGTCACAGTAAAGAGATTTCTTTGAGTCTCAGTAGAATCTTTGGGCTTTGGGCTTTTTAAAGGCTACGAAGACCTTCGAAGATAGACTAAATATATTTTATGTCATGAGATGGCCACAAGCCTCTGGGGTCTAGGGGATGAATATAGTGGCTTGAATGAGAAGTACTCTCTAGTTGCACATATTTTAACACTTGTTTTCCAGTGGCCAGCACTACCTGAGCATGTTTTGGAGCCCTTGAGAGGTTATAAGAATCTTGAGGGAGGAATTATGTTGCTGGGGGCAGCTCTGAGGATTTAAAGCACATACCCCCTCCACTACTGGTTCTCTTTTTCCATTTCCTGTGTGTGGATGAAAATGTGATCAGCTGGCTTCCTGCATGTGCCACCATGCTGTCCCTTCCCTGCCATTATAGACTCTTCTTTTGGAAACATAAGCCCAAATAAAAATTCTATAAGTTTGTGCCAGGCATGGTGGCACACGCCTTTAATCCCAACACTCAGGAGGTAGAGGCAGGTGGATCTCTGTGAGTTCAAGGCCAGCCTGATCTACATATCGAGTTCCAGGACATCTGGAGCTACAGGGAGACCCTGTCTCAAAAAGACCAAAAAAACCCCAAAAAAAACCTATAAGTTAAAAAAAAAAGATTTTGCTGCATTACTAAAAATATATACTTGTAAGTTAGGTTTTACTAAGTAAGGTGGTAATTCATTGTGTAGTATCTCTAAGTATGCAAATAGTCTCAGGTCATATTTGACTTAGTACAGTGTAACACACATGCATGTGTGTACTATGATATACCAATGATCTATATCATTTTTATAAAGTATGATTTACAACATATTTTTCTTTCATTGTGTAGGTTTTTTTTGACTTTACTATTTCTATATTTTGCTTCCTACTAACTGAGAAATGACTCTTTGGAAGAAAACTCTTTTGAAATACTTACTTTTCTATATTTCTTCATGCCCTGTACTGTGCTAATCTTGCAGTAAGTGCTTTATGATTTCTGTTTATTTCAGTTGAATTTCTCTCAGCTTACATGTCATTCTAGCCGTATATTCATGAAGTTGTGTATATTAGTCATCTTTCTGTTGTAGCAAAATGCCTAAGGTAATTAATTAAGATGAAAGGTGGGTCTGGAGAAATAGCTCAGCGGTTAAGCACACCTACTGCTTTGGGGGAGGACCCAAGTTCAGTTCCCAACATACAATTCCTTCAGTTCACAATTACTATAACTCCAGCTCCAGGGAATCCAGCACCTTCTGGCCTCCATGGAGCACCTGGACATACATGTACATACACACACACACACACACACACACACACACACACACACACACGCACACATACACACATACAATCACATCAATCTTTTTTTTAATTTTTTTTTATGTGTATGAGTGTACTGTCTACATGTAGGTTGGTGCACCCATGTCATGCAGTGCCTCAGAGGTCAGAAGAGGGCATCGGATTCCCCTGGAACTGGAGTTAAAGACAGTTCTTAGTTGCCATGTGGCTGCTGGGAATCAAACCCGGGTCCTCTGCAAGAGCAGTTGGTGCTCTTAACTGCTGAGCCATCTTTTTGCCTCACAGCTTTATGTGTTTTAGACCTATTACTTTGAGCCACTGGTAGACATACTGGGTGGAAATGGTAGAGAGCACCTGGCAGAACAAACTACTCATCTCAGAGCTAGGAAGCAAAAGAGTAAAAGGGGGGCTAGACATTGCAGGGCTGCTTATAGTGTGACAGCCTAGCATGTGGCAAGTCCTAGGCTTGATTTGCAGTACCACAGGAACCAGCAGATTGGTTCCCCTATAGTCTTAGCACTTTGAAGGTAGAGGCAGGAGACTCAGGTGTTGAAGGTCATTTTTGAATATATAACTAGTTTGAGGCTATCTGGACTGCATGAATTACCACCTTACTTAGTAAAACCTAACTTACAAGTATATATTTTTAGTAATGCAGCAAAATCTTTTTTTTTTTAACGTATAGGTTTTTTTTTTTGTTTTGTTTTGGTTTTTTTTGGTCTTTTCGAGACAGGGTCTCCCTGTAGCTCCGGATGTCCTGGAACTAGATATGTAGATCAGGCTGGCCTTGAACTCACAGAGATCCACCTGCCTCTACCTCCTGAGTGCTGGGATTACAGGCGTGTGCCACCCTGCCTGGCACAAACTTATAGAATTTTTATTTGGGCTTATGTTTCCAAAAGAAGAGTCTATAATGGCAGGGAAGGGACAGCATGGTGGCACATGCAGGAAGCCAGCTGATCACATTTTCATCCACACACAGGAAATGGAGAAAGAGAACCAGTAGTGGAGGGGGTATGTGCTTTAAACCCTCAGAGCTGCCCTCCAGCAACATAAAAGAAAAAGAGAGGGGGGAGGGAGAGGGATGGGGAGAGAGAAGGGAGAGGAAGGAAAGGGGACTGGAGAGAAGGAAGAGAAGGAGAGGAAGAAAGAGGACATTCAGTGTTCAGACTTTATCAGAGGAAAGAGGAGAGAACTAATATGAGAAAATAACATAAATATGGAAAGAGTATACAACTAGTTCAAATATTTTTATATTATGTTTAAACATAGCTATATTCAAGGTATACCTATATTTAAGTATTAGAAATACATCGTTCAAAATAGAAAGTGTAAATGACTTACAAATTTTTGGTTTAATTTGAATTTGCTGCCTAGTCTAGCTAATTGAGATAATTATGTACAAAACCTTGTGCTAGAATTAGAAAAGAAACTGGGGAATGTTTACAATATTAAAGGTGATAGTTTTACTTATCTTCTCTTTTAAAGATCATTCTGACTTGGAACCTGCATCTGAATTAGGAGAAGAGCTGTTGAAGCTTTATGTGAAGCGTTGTTGTCCCGACATTGATATTTATGTTGATGGAAAAAGTTTCAGCGCTCACAGGTAAATAGATATGATTGGTTTGGTGTCTTGGGACAGAAGCATGAAGAAGAGTAGCTATCCTTTCCTAACACAGTGGTCTTCAAGCTCTCGTTCCTTTAGACCACAGAGTTTCATGGTGTTTTCTCAGGGAAGCAGAACTCTGGCAGAGGAACAGGTTGGCCAGCAGCCTGGGTTTTCTGCCCATAGGCTCACTCATGAACATGTGAGTCCACCCAGACACATGTGTTTCAGCCAGAGCAAATCCTCTCACATCAATTCTTTGCATTGGACAGAAACCTGAGGTTTCATCAGGAGAAAGTGCTCTGCCTAAAATAGCTTCAAAAGCCACTGTCACAGAAAGCGCAGCTAAATGCAGTTTTTTATTTCATAGGCATAGTAATGAGAATGCCTATTTCTACACAAATGGCGTGTGTTTTATTTGAATACATTTGGGCTCAAATTCTGTGATTCAGAGTAGAGGAGGTTCATGAATAGCATTGATTAGGAGGTTTGATGTTTCAGTGTACTTTTAAAAAGCTATTGTTCTGCTCTAGAATTGGGCTGCTTATATACACCAGGCTTTTAGATTTCAAGTTAAAATCTGCTGTCTGTTTTGATGGGGCTCTTTTGATTATAAGTAACTAAAATTTGCTTAAAAGAAGAAAAAATGTTGGGGCTGGAGAGATAGCCTAGCAGTTAAGAGCACCGACTGCTCTTGCAGAGGACCCGGGTTCGATTCCCCAACACCCACATGGCAGCTGAGAACCATCTGTAACTCCAATTCCAGGAGAACTCCATTTCCAGGGGAATCTGAGACCCTCTTCTGACCTCCTCGGCATTGCACGACATAGGTGCACAAACCTACATGCAGACAGTGCATTCATACACATACAAAAATAAATAAAATTTAAAAAAAAATAAGAAAAAATGTTAAAAGAAATATGGATTATCTTTTGGAATTTGAGGAAAAGAAATACAGCTGGGCCTCACTGTGGACTAGGCTAAGCCAGCAGCCTGACACCAGACAGTTCTTCCTCCACATTTCAGCTATGAGTGCTGTTAAGCTACCTCTGTGCTCCTAAAGAGGACAAACCAGACTTTGCAGTGAGGTGTGTGTGTGTGTGTGTGTGTGTGTGTGTATTCTCATTCTCTCTCTCTCTCTCTCTCTCTCTCTTGTTTACACCACTATTTTTAAATTTTGTACCCAATTTTTTTCTTGATACCATATGAGCACTGCATCAGAGTTCTGCTTATAGAGGCCTAAAGCTGTTCCTGTTATACCAGGAAGTCAGAACCCCATGTCCATTTGCAGCTTGTCCTCGGCACTTATGTTTGGCCTCTCCTCCTATGTGCTGTCTGAGAGGACTAGTAGGATTGCTTTAGCTGGGCCTAGAGCATTAGATTTGTGCTCCATGACAATTCTTGCTTAAAATTCTGGCTACTTTTGTTCACATAGCAGCAAAAAAAGAAATTTGTATTAACTAGAAAGGCAATTTCCTAAGGATGTGTTTTAAAGTATGACTTGTTTTCCTGTTTTGTGTGTGATTTACTTTTATTATTTTTTAATTATGTGTATGTGTGAGAGTGTATACACATGAGTGCAGGTGTCCTTGGAGTCCAGTACAGGGCTGGAGTCACAGGTGGTTGTGAGCTGCCCAGTGTGGTGCTGGGAACTAACTCAGGTTCTCTGGAAGATCAGTGAGCCCTCCTAATCACTGAGTCATCCTTCCTTCCAGCCCCATATTCCTAGCTGAAATTTGAGCATTTCTCTGTTTAATTCATACTAATTTTATTATGCAGTTCAAGGAATTCTAGACAAATAGTTCAGGAAACACATATTTGTGTAAAGCCCATATTTTTATGTGTCCTTACTTATCTCCAAAACCTCTGCCCAGAGCAGGAATAAAGAATGCTTTTTGTTCAGGGGGTAGTACATGATGAAAAAGGAGGGCCCATTCTCCTCCCAGATCACATTTGTTAGTTATGTTACTACCTTCTGAATGCAGGGATAGATGACACATTGTGCTCTATAACAGGAGTGCTGTGGCATTAGCCTTGTGCCCTGGTTTTTCTTGGTTACCAGATGAATACCATATACATATTGAGTGTTTCCAGCACTTTCAGTCTGCCCCTAAACAACTACCTGACCCACTCCGTTGCTGACCTCCCATCTAAAAATAATGTTTATTTTACTATTTAGTGGGACAAATTGAATATTGTTTTTTTCAAAATACTTTATTACATTTATTTTATGTGTATCTATGAGTTTAAAGTAATACCTGCATGTAGCTAGGTACACCCATGTCATGCAGTGCCCTCTGAGGCAGAAGAGGGTATTGGATCGCCAGTAACTGGAGTTAAAGATGGTTGTTGGCCACCATGTGGGTGATGGGAATTGAACCCAGGTCCTCTCCAAGAGCACTTAGTGCTCTTAACCACTGAGCTATCTCTCTAGCCCCTGAATGTTACTTTTTTTTTTTTTTTTTTCTTTTTGAGACAGGATCTCTCTATAGCCCTAGCTGTCCTGAAACTCACTGTGCAGACCAGGCTGGCCTTGAACTCACAGAGATCTGCCTGTCTCTGCCTCCTGAGTGCTGGGATTAAAGGCATGCACTACTACACCGAGCCTGAATGTTACATTTTTATTTATTTTATTTTATTTTTTTGGTCTTTTGAGATAGGGTCTCCCTTTAGTCCCAGCTGGCCTGGAGCTCGCTACATAGACCAGTCTGGCCTTCAACTCACAGAGATCTGCCTGCCTCTGCCTCCCGAGGGCTGGGATTAAATGCATGTGCCACCACGCCCAGCCTAGACGGTTCTTAGCTGCCATGTGGGTGCTGGGAATCGAACCTGAGTCCTCTGCAAGAGCAGTCAGTGCTCTTAACCACTGAGCCATCTCTCCAGCCCCATGTTACTTTTTTTTTCAATTTTCATTTTTTATTGATGCTTTGTGTATTTCATACATCATTTTCCAATTCAGTTCTAGTCGGAAGTGGGAAGAGGTCCTGGTTTGGGTTGGGGTCAGGCCTCAGGGCGCCATAGTTGGTCCTGTGTCAAATGGTCTCAGGACGCTCCGCGCCACTGCTCCATCGGCTAGGTACTGGGGCACAGGCTAAGCTGCAGGAACGTCCCATCCCCCCCACACAACTGGAATGGCGAGAGAGTATCCAGTGTATTAAGAGAACATTCAGAACAGTAAAGAAGAGACTATCCCAGTATCCCATATATAAACAAAAGTGAAAGGCCGAAACCTAGACAAGTCAACCTCCATAAACAAGGAGGAGGGAACAAAGGGGGAAAAAAAAAAAAACATTGGAAGGAGGCAAACAAAAAAGACGCTTTCAGCCTTCAACACACTGAAAGGCATTTGAGATTTGAATCAAAAAGGGAAAC
>VZQC01008327.1:702865-730648 GCA_009823505.1 Rhizomys pruinosus | reverse complement strand
GTTTCCCTTTTTGATTCAAATCTCAAATGCCTTTCAGTGTGTTGAAGGCTGAAAGCGTCTTTTTTGTTTGCCTCCTTCCAATGTTTTTTTTTTTTTCCCCCTTTGTTCCCTCCTCCTTGTTTATGGAGGTTGACTTGTCTAGGTTTCGGCCTTTCACTTTTGTTTATATATGGGATACTGGGATAGTCTCTTCTTTACTGTTCTGAATGTTCTCTTAATACACTGGATACTCTCTCCTCATTCCAGTTGTTGGCGGGGGATGGGGGGATTCCTGACTTAGCCTGTGCCCCGTACCTGCCTGGAGCAGTGGCGGGATGCTCCTGAAGCCATTTGACACAGGACCAAACTATGGCGCCTGAGCCTGACCCCAAACCCAAACCCAGGACCTCTTCCCACTTCCGACTACCGGGGGGGGGGGCACCCAGCCGGGCAGCCACACTCTGGCAGGGTTTAGGGGTCCAATCTAGGTCCGCCAGCCACTGGCCCCTCTGCCACAACTCAGCAAATCAATTGTCCAGCACCCCGTGGGTCAATGCCCTAAGTTTTTACCTGCCTGGAGCAGTGGCGGGCTGCTCCTGAGCCCTGGCGCAGGACCCGACTATGGCACCTGAGCCTGACCCCAAACCCAGGACCCCCATGTTACATTTTTAAAGATAGTTTATTTTCTGAATTACATAATCAGGATTCTGTTATGTTGCTGTTCTGTTTTCTCTTCAACTGGTGTGACAAAACACTCTGACCAACACCAATTTGAGGATGAAAGGGTTTATTTGGTTTACATCACAGGTCACAGTTCATCACTAAGGGAGCCCAAGATAGGAACTCAGGGCAGGAACCTGAAGGTAGGAGCTGGAGCTCAGCCCATTGACGAACACTGCTTTCTGGCTTTCCCCTCTAGCCCATGACCAGCCTGCTTTCTTATACAGTACAGAACCACCTGCCCAGAGTGGCACCATCCACAGTGGACTGGGTCCTTCTGCATCACTCAACAGTCAAGAAAATACCCCACAGACATGGCCATAGGCCAGTCCAATGGAGGAAATTCTCCAGTTAAAGCTCCCTCGACTGAGGTGTGTCAAGTTGACACTAAAGCTGTCCAGCACAGCTGCCTTATTGAAAAATCAGGGCAGTGATTCCTAATTTTAGCTTCATGACGCCTTAGGTTCTGGGGTTATTTTCTGAGCATTTAATATTATATTAGACATTCTTTTATTAGACATTCTTTTATTGGGTTGCAGTGTTGTCCAATCTTCCTTTAAAATATAGGTGTTCCTGCATATTTAACAAATTGACTGTGTTAGAAGATCAGGCTCTGCTCCTGGCCAGGCCACTATCTATACATGTTTGGGGACATTAGCTGAAAGCTTTTTCAGAAATGGTAATAGGCCTTGATAAATGCAAAGTTAGTCACTCTTGTTTGATTCTGATTAATTGTTGGGAAGTTTTTTAATCTCTCAAGTCTGTTTCTTATTTGTAAAAGTAATAATAATAATGATGATTATAGAATATGATGGCTGCATGAGTCAAACCAGATAATGCACAGAATGTTGATGGCATGTTATAACATTTTGAAACTAAATGTCAGCTGCTTTAAGTATGCATTAGATATCCTTAAAAGAGGAACAGATAAAGAGTCCATTTTCCCCTGTCCTAGTACAGGAGTCAGCAACTCATGGCCCAAATGTGGCAAACTGCCTGTTTTTTTGTATGAGACAACAAAAACAAAGAAGGACTTTGTGATGAGGGCTTTTCCAGCTTTCAGTATTTACTAGCTGTCTCTTTACTGAATGAATTTCTGTTCTCTTTCTTTATGGGACTTAGAGGAAACTTCATTAAATAAGTAAAATAAAATTCCACATTTCATATTACCATACAGGAGGAAGCTACCAGCATCTTTAATATTACTTTATTAGTGGTAGATTGTAAAGCTAGTCTACATGAGAAATTTAAACTTCTGATGAACTAGATAAGGAACAATAGAAGGGAAAGGGTGAGATTCCTTGGCACCACTACGCTTTGCAGGAGTGATAAAGGGAAGCTGAAAGCAAAACGTGGCACTGCATGCCTGAAATGAAGAGAGGTGCCCAGAGTAGACACTGTGCTTCACAGCTGTCCAGATGCCCTCTGGAGAGCTCTCTGGGCATGCTCGGCTGCACTCACGTGCTCGGGAGATTCTCTACTTACCTGCTTTCCTCAACTCCTTCCACTTGAATTTGTGCCCCCCAAGAATCACTGATTTATTCCCAACATAGCCATGCCCTTTGGGTTTCTCATTTTGATGACGTAAATTAATGACTGCCATATAATCCAACAATATGTGAAGTATGAAGAAAAATTTGTCCAGTGAAATCTAATATGAATGCTTTGGAAAGATTTAATAAGGAGGAGGCCCTTTAGAAGTGCTGTTGAGTTTACATTGTTACTAAATCACATTATGTTTTTTTTTTTTTTACACAGAGTAAAGAAAGAAGCAGTATGACTCTTAGTGTTAAGGGTTTGTTATTTTCATTTTGGTTTTGGGGTTTTTTTTTTTTGAAGGGGGGGGTTGTTTTGTTTTTTGAGACAGTCTCTCTGTAGCCCCAGCTGCCCTGGAACTCTTTATGTTGACCAGGCTGGCCTCAGTCTCACAGAGATTGGCACACGCCCAGCTAGTAAGTTTTAACGGCCAAGAGTGGACCCAAACTCTGTGCCTCCCTTAGAGCATGAGTACTTAAAAATTCATTCCAATAAAAAAATAAAAATAAAAACCCTCTCCTCGAGCCCTCTCTCTGTAACCCGGTCACTCATTGTTCTCCCTGGAGTAGGCAGTCTAGTTCTGCTAACATTAGAATGTATTGAACAGCAGTGCACTAAAGCAGCATCGAGGGGAAACTGGGACATCTGGATAGAGCCAGAAGCAGCATTGTCCATTGAAATGAAATTTAATCAAAAGGAGAAAATGGGTTTTGACATAGTGGGAAATAAAAAAAGATGTATCAAAGATTCTTACTACACCGTGCCGTCTATAGCATGATTTTTTTTTTTTTTAACCTGAGGCAGGTGTCCTAATTAAGTAGGAATCCATTCTAAGTTTCTATTTTAAGGTCCAAGTAATCGCTTAAGCCTCAGCTGCATTTAATCTTACTCTGCTGGAAAGCTGTGTTCAAGCCTTTTGTGATGCAGATACAAAGATGGGATTAGACTTGGAGGAAATACATTACAGTAAATATGAGAGAATATGAAGACCAGGGAAGAGTAAGAGAGCTGGTGGACTCTAGCCCTGATCTGACTCTGAGTAAAGGGACAGGGAAAGAAGTTAGACTACATAGTAGCATTTTAGGCTGCTCTAATACTGCTAGGGAAGTTTCACCAGACTGTTGGAAAATTTCCAATCCAAAATCATCCATCAGGGCTGGAGAGATGGCCTAGCGGTTAAGAGCACCGACCGCTCTTGCAGAGGACCCGGGTTCGATCCCCAGCACCCACATGGCGGCCGAGAACCATCTGAAACTCCAATTCCAGGAGAACTCCAGTTCCAGGGGAATCCGAGACCCTCTTCTGACCTCCGCGGCATTGCACGACACGGGTGCACAAACTTGCATGCAGACAGTACATTCATACACATACAGAAATAAATAAAATTAATAAAAAAAAATTCAAAATCATCCATCAGAAAAGCTTCTGTCCCCCGGGGATTCAGATGTGCCTTTATTATCCCCATTAGACAAAGTCATTGGCAAGAAGCAACCAATAAGGACAATGGTGGTTTATATCTCCTAGTGCTGTAGCTGGAGCCTTAAGTCAGTTATGCAATCAGTGACCAAAAGAGTACATTCTCATGACTGGCCACATGTACCACATGTACCTCATTTATTTATATAAGCCTTTACTTTTAGACATAGCCAGATAAATTATGTTGATGGAAGGCTTTTTTTTTTTTTTTTTGAGACATGGTCTCACTATAGCCCCAGCTGGCCTGGAACTCACTCTGTAGACCAGGCTGGCCTTGAACTCACAGAGATCCGCCTGCCTCTGCCTCCGCCTCCCAAGTGCTGGGATTAAAGGTGTTCGCCACCATGCCCGGCCTGGAAGGCTTAAATTCTAATAGTATTGTTCATTAAAAATGTTTCAGTGAACTAGGCATGGTGGTACACGTTTGTACTTGCAGCAATCAGACACCTGAGGCAGAAGGGTCACCAGAAGCCTGAGGCCAGTCTGGGCCCCATAGGCAGCTCAAAATAAGCCTGAGAAACTCAGTAAAACACTGTCCCAAAAATACCCCCCCATTTGTTTAATAAGTACTTTTAGATACCGTACTTGATACGGAGACTGAGATTCATAAAGAAAAAAGGAACGAGGTGAATTATATGTATTTAAGTTTAATATATTTAATGTAACAGAGAAGACTGCCAAGGAAAATGTTCGAGTAGGATATCTAGTAAACTTTTTTTTTTTTTAACAAATCTAGACCCGTGTTCCCGCCCATTCCCCCACCCCGCCAGAGCTCATGCATTCTGCCAAACATGCTTTTCATCTCTTAGTCTTTCTCAATATTTTCCATGGGGAAGTTGGCTGTTTTGAGCAGAAGTTCACTGTTTCACTCAGTTCTTTGATGCAGTCTTTTCTGTTGTTGTTGTTGTTGTTGTTGTTGTTTCCAAAATGCATTACACACAACTGCTTTGTACAAAAGCTCAGGGGGCCCCACACAAGAAATACTTACAACTGGGTAATTGGCTCTAGTAAACTTTTAACATTGATAATCTCTATAGACTAGAATTGAAACAAACAAGGAAGCAGGGAAAGAACTTAAAAACATCTCTTTATACAGTTCTTCTCGGGAGTTTACTAGAAACATTTTTGTAATTAAAATTTTTTATTTGACTTCCCTTGATTTAGGAAAGAAATCATAGATGACTTACTGGTTTTTAATCTGCTCCTATAGGTTCAGCCATACTTTAATGATACCATCTTTGTCCTACTTTATGCTTTCTGTGTGTGTGTGTGTGTGTGTGTGTGTGTGTGTGTTTTCTTGGTTATTGTTGTTTTTAGATAAAGTCTTGCTACGTAGCCTATAATTGCAGGCTAACTGGCCTGCAATTCTCTGTGAAGACCAGACTGTTCTCAAACTTGCCACCATCTTCCTGCCTCGGCCTCCCTAGTACTTGGATTATAGGGAAGTGATTAGATTTTAGGCTTGTAATCGAGACAGGCATGTGTCTCTAGCTTCTTAATTTTCTTAAGTTTAACAAAATTTACTACTATTTTATGTGTATTTGTGTATTGCCTGGATGTATGTTAGTGAGCCATGTGCATGCAGTCCCCAAGGAAGCCAGAAGAGGTCATTAGATCCCCTAGAACAGAGTTGTGGACAGTTGTTAGCTGCTCTGTGAGTGCTAGGAACCAAATCCTGGGTCCTCAGCTAGAGCAGTGAGTGCTCTTAACTGCCAAGCCATCACTCTGGCCTCTTTTTTATTTCTTAATGCAGAACCTGTGAACCTTTTCCTTTTTGTTTTGTGTGTGTGTGTGTGTGTGTGTGTGTGTGTGTGTGTCTATGTAAGGTACATGTGTTTGTGTGTGACTTTGCCCATGAGTATGTATGTGGAGGCTCCAGGTCAGCACGGGGCATTTTCCTCTGCTGTCAGCCACCTTATTTTTCTTTTTTAGTCTGTAGATTGGTTTTGCACGAAGGATGCTTATACTCATGGATTATCACTTATAGGTAAAAAATGAAAAAAAAAAACCTGAAAGATGCAGGACAGTTATGGCAGAATACATGATCTGGGATGGGGTGGTGGTGGGGGGGAAGGGAAAGGGAAATATGCCTGACCTGAATTGGAAAATGATGTACGAAATGCACAAAGCATCAATAAAAATTAAATTAAAAAAAAAATGCTGTGCCACTTCCTGAGAACCATCTTGTTCCAACACATTCCAGTCCAGGTGGCAATCAGTTTCCTCAGGTCCTTGAAGGTGTTACCCGGGTTGCATTTGACAGGGTCCTTGGACACAACCTTCATCATTCTGACTAGAGCTGGAATACCCTGGAACCTATCAACACTTCAGTGTCCTTGGTCCAAAGCTAAGCTTGGTAAAGACTGGGAACCAGTACTGGCAGGATCAGACGCCTCCCACCAGCAGGCCTATCACAACGGAGGACGTGTTGGATGACACAGAAGGCCCTGAGACGCCACATCTATGATCACTAGTGCATTTTTCTTGTCCTTCCTGGCGTCCCACTTCTGGAGCTCCGACTTCTCTCTTCTTTTCCAGGCATCCTTCTGACCTTCCTGGGTTTCAGCTCCAAATCTGTTGGAAGTTCATTGGTCCCCTTAATGTGGAGGGACGAGGCTTCTGGGCTAGGTTTGGAACTAACAGCTGGAGCTGTAGTGGAGCTTTTGCCCACCCCCCACCCCCGCTTCCACACCATCCTCAGTAGGCCTCTACTGCCTTGGCCGCAGGCCTCTAACTGCCGCACTCTTCTCCGAGTTCCCTGCTGTGTTTCCCTGGTTCCCAGCCACCACCTCTTTGGTGCTCCTGAGCTTTGAGCTCAGGATGTTGTGACTGCTGCCGCCTGGTGCCCTTGGTACACACCCTCTCCTTCCCTCTGTGGAGCCACTTTGAAGACTCCATGGAGATAGTCTTCCTGGAGCCTTTCCGCTGGCCAGCCCAGACTGTACACACCGTAACACATCTGGAGAGGCAGCAGCTGTCCTATTGCCAGAAGCCAGGAGCAGCATCTTCCTGTTTGCTGGGGACATGACCCAGAAGCCAAACCCAGGAAGGCAGATGGAGCCCTCTGGACTTCTAGTGAACTTAGCCCCTCTAGCATTCTTCTTTGAGTCAGTCTGGGGCGTGGCACTGCCCTCATCTGGGGCGGGTCCTCCCACCATAATCCAGTCCTGATCCTCTCAGACATGCCCCTTGTCTCTTGGGCAATTCCATATCCTGTCTGGTTGACACTGGTTCAAAGTGACTTCCATAGAACATGCACTGTGCATTATCAGTTGACTACAAGTCCTAGAAACCCAGGAAGCAGAACGGTGGGTTCATACTGTTCACACAGTGTTGGATCAGTCACCTTTGGTGGTACACACTTTCTCCCACCAGTGTAGGACTGTGCTGTGCATACCTGAAAGTCACTTTATTGCTTCCAAACTTCATCCTGGAATCTGTCCAGTTACAAAGATTACTTTTATTACTCTTTGGTTGTCTCAAGTTACAAGAAACAGTATAAACACTATGACTAGCTCTTACCTCTGAATATTTCTTTACTGAGGTTCTTGATGGTCTAAAAGATCAAGTACTTGGAAGCCCTTCGTATCTTTTGCCAAAGCCGTACACTTCAGCCCCAACTCTAATGTTAATATCATTTTAATAAAAAAAATAATAGGAAGATGAGATAGCATGGGAAATAGAGGACTGCAGGACAGGGACAAGGACCTGGATGTTGGTGAGTGTAGGTTGTTCATCACGGTGCCTTCTGCAGGGTGTGAGGCTTCTCCAGTAATTCTCAACAGCTGGGCAGTAGATGTAGAAAGTAAACAGCTAAGTTTATGCAGGGCTGGGCCGCAACCAGGCAAATGCAAAAAAACAAAGGGACAAGGAGGTGGAACACTGTAGCAAGAGGAAGTAAAGAAAGGGAGCCCAGGGCCTTCCAGAGGGAAAGAAGGGGTGTGTGCAGAAGTTGTTTCTATTTCTGTTAAAGATGCTTGCCTGGGCCCCAGAAGTCCTCATTCTCTTAACTGCCAGATTACATGGAATTGCTGTCTATATACAAAAATCAACTCAAAACAAATGAAAGAAGAAAAAAATAAAAAAAAAAAAAAAGAAAATTTTTTTAAAAATTTATTTTTATCTTATGTGTTTGAATGTTATGCGCTGCATGTAAGTGTAACTATGTCATGCAATGCTTGTGGAAGCCAGAAGAGGGTGCTAGATCCCCTGGAACTAGATTTACATCTGGTTGTCAGCCATCATGTGGGTGCTGGGAATGGAACCCAGGTCTACCATAAGAACAGCCAATGTTCTTAACCACTGAGGCAGTTCTCCAGCCTCAACATTATTATTATTATTTATTATTATTATTATTATTATTATTTAAAGTGAAAATGGGCTGGTGAGATGGCTCAGTCATGTAAGCCTGGTAACCTGAGTTGATACCCTGGAATTCAATCTAAAAGGGTAGAGGATGAGAGACCAATCCATAAAAGACTGTCCTTTGCAAGCCTCACATGGCATGCCATGGCATGTACCTGATCCCCTGCCCCTGCACACAATAAATAAATAAATAAATAAATAAATAAATAAATAAATAAATAAATAAATAAATAAATAAAGTTTAAAACAGCAAAATGGGAAAATTTATGGAAAATATTGGGAGAAAATATTTGCAACACATATATGCCAACTAAATTCAAAGTAGACTATATGAATAATTGTTAGATTGTTTATACAACATAACTAAAAATGGGCAATGAAAACGTTATCAGATAAAAACCAATTTGTAGAAATAATGTTCTTGAAACTAAAGTTGATGGTAATAAAGAATGATATTTTGTTCTCTATTTTGAGCATGGTTATTCCTTTTTTTTGATTTGATTTTTATTTTAGGTGTATGAGTGTTTGCCTATGTGCATGTAATTGTACTGGTGCATCAGAAGAGGGTGTCTGATCTCTTGGAATTGGAGGATGGTTCTGAACACCTTGTGCTGGGACACTGAACCCATCTCTGCATAAGCAGCTAGGTACTCTTGACTCCACTAAGCTGTTTCTCTAGGACCTGAGGATTTTTTTTCACCCTTAAGAACTCCCAGTCTCTTGCCTTCTGCTCCTGAGTAACTTTCAACTATGTTTGGCTTAAGCTTAAGCTTCCTTTTTTTTTTTTTTTTTTTTTGAGACATGACCGGTCTCCCTTTAGTCTCAGCTGGCCCAGCTCCCAACTACTGTGAGACCAGGCTTGGCCTTGAACTACACAAGAGATCCACCTGCCTCTGCGCTCCACAGTGCTCGGATTAAAGGGGTGTGCCACCCATGCCTGGCACTAAAGGCACGTTTTCTTAGCTGGCCATGTGGGTGGCTGGGAATCGAACGCCGAGTGTCCTCTGGCAAGAGCAGTCAGTGCCTCGTTAACTACTTAGCCATCCTCATTAGCCCCAAAACCATGGTTATTCTTAAGAGAGAAAAAAAGTGTAGCTTATGTCTATAACTCAATAGTTTATCATAGTAAAATTTACACCTAATAAATCTGAGTGTATGCTTTAATAGAGCAGAGTCTGGAAGAGAAACACGCAAGATGATACACAGCATTCCTAGAGATGAAGAGAAGCAAATGAAAAACAAACACTTCATGACAGAAGTTTCACTGCACCAACCAGAACAGCGAGTAGCGGACTACGAGACCTGACCAATCAGAGAGGCGTAGAGCATCCTGAACTAGGAACCTAAACGAGGACTCGAAGACTTAAAGCCTAGTGCGACGTCTGTGGTATAGTAGATAGCAATAATAGATTATTATTCTCTTTGGGTCTAGAATTAACTGGTTTACAGTTTTCATGATAAGCTAACAGCGCATTTTTACTATAGGATCGTAGCAATTCCACTCCTAAGTAATTATCCGCAAGAGTAATGAAAATATATGTATAACAGACTTGTACACCAAATGTTTATGGCAGATTATTATTTTAATTTTTAAATTTTATTTTCTTATTTATTTTTTTTTGGTCTTTTTCGAGGACAAGGTCTCCCTGTTTTAGTAGGCCCGGCGTAGCTGATAGTAAACTCTATCATTAGACCAGGTCTGGCCTTGAATCACAAAGATCTGCCTGCCTTCTTCCCTCCCCAGTGCTTGGTTAAAGGCATGATGTCACCATGCTCGTATTCTGTTTCTTTCTATATTCTAGATTTTTTGCTTATAAAAACGCTAAGAACAGCCTGACTCAAAGCAGTTAAGTCACTCGTACAGGAAAATGGATAAAACAAATTTGATATGTCTGTACAATGCACTATTAATTAGGAGTGAAAATTAGACAACTGCTAATCTATTATTAACCATCAAGGGCAAAACTCAACAGACATGTACTCAACACCAGATTTAATGAAACAACATCACACTAAGTCATTACATGAATACTCTAGGACAGTGAAGCTAAAATTATCTACATAGTAGTTTAGAGTATCAATAATAAGGAAATAGCGTTCAGTTAAAATGGGAAAAATGAGGGATGTGATAACGCGAGAGTGTCAACTTAAGCGTCCCCCGACCGGCTCTACGACCACCAGCCTCGCCAGCTAACAGTAATACCCTGTCTCAACAAAATACAAAACAAGACAAAGTACATAGCAGACTAAGAAAAAAGGCAATGTATGAACACCCTAAGTCTGAGACAAACTCACATCGTAGTAAACCTACATACTCCCAGGCTTCCTTCCTCCAACCACCGTCTATCCCATGCGTAATTTCAATAAAGCAGGTGTACGGCACCTACCGATGCTGGTTTAGCGCAGTAATAAGCTTGATGCATCACGAGGAGGGAGATAGGTTATTCAAGCTTACATCTCCTGGGTCCATTTACATCCACTCTAGGAGGCGGAGCGGTACTCTCGACAGATACAGGCGCAGGAACTGAGTAGCGCTGGCAGGACTGCTGTTCACTGGCTTGCTCTGCTACTGGCTTGCTCTGTGGCTCATGCCCAGACGCGCCTTCTATATAACAATAATACACTGCTATACACATATGCAAGGATCAATGCACAGACAACAGAGTGTGGCCCAGTCAGGCCATCAATGAGCCAATTTCCCCAATACGCGTGAGGCTCCCTCCAACTGCCAGGTGTGTCAAGTTGACACCTAAGCTATCCAGCACACAGGTAGAGGACAAAAAAGTAGTTAAGGGTATGTAAGATTTGAACAAAGCTGTCCAAGCTGTCCATCGATTTGACATTTATAGAATACCCTCAGCACAGCACAATACATAACTCTTTCACAGTCACATCTACGAGTATAACGTGAGAGACAGACCACATCGATGTGTCATCAAAGTAGTATCTCAAGTATTTTTTTAAAATAAAATGTTTTAATTAATTTTATTATTTCTGTATGTGTATGAATGTTACTGTCTGCATGCAAGTTTTGGTGCACGCCGTGTCGTGTAAGTGCCGGCGGAGTCGTAGAAGAGGGGTCGTTGGATCTCTCCGTGGAACTGAGTTTCCTGAATGTGGAGGTTTCGAGACGGTTTGTCGGCCGCCGATGTGGGTGCTGGGGATAAACCTGGGTCCACTTAAGTAGGCGGTAGTGCGGGGTCGGCCGCTCTATAAGACGCTAGGGCCAGTCTCTTCCAGCCCCCAAAAGTATTCTAGTATTTAACGGCAACTTGAAGTAATGACTGCAATGAGAATTGAACAAAATGGAAAATAATAGCCAAAACTTCCCTAAAATTTTGTGAGCTCAACACGATGCATAATACACAACGAGTAATACTTTATTACGACTAGGTGAGAAAACAAGGAAGGCTGCAGTATTGGAAAATCTTATTGAGTTAAAAATTTTAAATACAGCGCGGGCGTGGTGTGCGATACCTTTATCTAGCCACCGGGAGGCAGAAGGCAGTGGGGGATCTTTGTGAGTTCAAGGCCAGCCTTGGGTATACACAGGAGAGTTCCAGGCCAGGCTGGGGGCTATAGGGAGACCCGTGTTCTGAAAAATAAAAAAAAAAAAAAAAAACAAACACAATAGGGACCCAGCTAAAAGTACTGCTTAAAGGAAACCTTTAGCTTTTAAATTTGATCTTGGGAAAAATTTTTAAAAGAAACAAAAAGTGGCTGGGGAGATGGCTCAGTGGGTAAAGAGCTTGCTGGGCAAACATAAGCAACGGTGTCTGGATTCTCCAGCACTCACATAAAAGGCAGACGTGGTGGCACACATCTGTGATCCCAGCACTGGAACGTTGGGGAGGTGGAGACAGATGGACTCTAGGGGCCCAGTGGCCAGTAAGGCTACCTGATGGACTCTGGGGCCCACTGGCCAGTCAGGCTACCTGATGGATTCTGGGGCCCAGTGGCAAGTCAGGACACCTGATGGACTCTAGGGGCCCGGTGGCAAGTCAGGACACCTGATGGACTCTAGGGGCCCAGTGGCCAGTCAGGCCACCTGATGGACTCTGGGGCCCACTGGCCAGTAAGGCTACCTGATGGATTCTGGGGCTCAGTGGCAAGTCAGGACACCTGATGGACTCTGGGGCCCACTGGCCAGTCAGGCTACCTGATGTATTCTGGGGCCCAGTGGCAAGTCAGGCTACCTGATGGACTGTAGGGCCCACTGGCCAGTCAGGCTACCTGATGGACTCTGGGGCCCACTGGCCAGTAAGGCTACCTGATGGATTCTGGGGCTCAGTGGCAAGTCAGGACACCTGATGGACTCTGGGGCCCACTGGCCAGTCAGGCTACCTGATGGACTCTGGGGCCCACTGGCCAGTCAGGCTACCTGATAGACTCTGGGGCCCACTGGCCAGTCAGGCTACCTGATGGACTCTGGGGCCCACTGGCCAGTCAGGCTACCTGATGGACTCTGGGGCCCACTGGCCAGTCAGGCTACCTGATGGACTCTAGAGGCCCACTGGCCAGTCAGGCTACCTGATGGACTCTGGGGCCCACTGGCCAGTCAGCCTACCTGATGGGACTCTTGAGGCCCACTTGGCCAGTCAGGCAACGCGATGGACTCATGGGGCCCACTGGCCAGTCAGGCCACCTGATGGACTCTGGGGCCCACTGGCCAGTCAGTCCACCTGATGGACTCTGGGGCCCACTGGCCAGTCAGGCCACCTGATGGACTCTAGGGGCCCATTGGCCAGTCAGGCTACCTGATGGTCTCTGGGACCCACTGGCCACTCAGACCACCTGATAGACTCTGGGGCCCACTGGCCAGTCAGGCTACCTGATGGATTCTAGGGGCCCACTGGCCAGTCAGGCTACCTGATGGACTCTAGGGGTCCACTGGCCAGTCAGGCTACCTGAAACTGAAACAGCAAGCTCCAGATTCAGTGAAAGACTCCACCTCAAAATACAATGTGGAGAGCCTATGAGATGACACGGTGGGTAAGGCATTTGATCTGAGGTCAATCCCTAGGATCCACCCAATGGACTGACTCCTACGGGGTGACCTTGATCTACATGATGGACAGAGAGAACAGATTCCCAAAAGCTATCCTCCGACCTCCACACACAAGGCATGGCACGTGCAGGCCCCCACACAAACACACATAAAAAAAAAAAAAGTGTCTTTTTTTTTTTTTTTTTGGTGTTTTTGAGACAGGGTCCCCATGTAGCTCTAGTTGTCCTGGAACTCTAATGAGTAGACCAGGCTGGCCTCGAATTCACAGAGATCTGCCTGCCTCTGCCTCCCAAGTGCTAGGATTAAAGGCATGTGCCACCATGCATGGCAATAAGTGTAATTTTTTNTGTGTGAGTGTTAAGGTTCATTTCTTCCATTACAAACATCCAGTACATTTGTTGATAAAGCTGTCTTTTCTTACCACTAAATTACCTTAACACTTCTGATGAAAACCAATTTTCTTCCTCTGTGTCTCTTTCTCTCTCTCTCTCTCTCTCTCTCTCTCTCTCTCTCTCTCTCTCCCCCCCCAAAACCCACATACAGACTTAAGTTCTGTTGATCTAATCATACATACATCAGTGTGCTATTGATCTAACCATACATCAATACACATTATTTTGATGGTTCTAAGTCATGATTTAAGTGACATTGTATTGCTTGAAATTCATTGTTCTATTTTTTTTCCTGCTTGAGGCTTGTTTGAGGTATAGTGTGTTCTTCGCATTGCCATACATATTTCTTTTTTTTTTTTATTTCAGGTTAATTTATTTTCCTCGAGTGCTTGCATGCTTATGTGCTATTTCAAGTACATATTCCCAATTCAGTTCAGGCTTATTTTCCCTTTCCCTTCCCCCCACCGCCGCCCCATTTCCCAGATCATGCATCTGCCATAACGTCCTGGCATCTTATCTCTCAGTTTTTTTTTTTTCATTTTTTTAGCTATAAGTGGTTAATCCCTGAGTACCAGCATCCCTTCGTGCAAACCAATCTGCAGGCTGTTTTGTGCCCAAACCCTAGCCCTACAGCCCCACCATCCAGTGGGGGGTGACAGGTTGTTTGTTCAATCAAGTTGATCAAATGAGTGTCCAGACTACATTGCTGTAGTTTCACCATTCACCCCAATCGCAGCCTTTACATTCTACCACGCCCCCTCTTCCGCAGATTGTTCCCTAGGCTTAGAAAAGGGGCACAGGTGGATGAGAAGTAAAACAGTCCACTCTCTCTGGAGCTGTTGACTTGGACTCTGGTCAATTCTGGCTGTTTCCTTTCATGGGCTGACAGTTTGACCAGGAATAACCTTTCGATCCTACTAATGAAGCACAAGCAATTAGATATACATATTTCTTATAATCAACTTTAGAAATGCCACTTATGTTGGGTGTGGTGACACATACCTTTAACCCAGCACTCAAGAGGCAGAGGCAGGCAAATCACAGGCAACCTGGTCTACATAGCAAGTTCCAGGTCATTTGAAGGCTGGCTGGGGGACCCTGTCTAAAATGAGATGAGATAAGATAAGATGATAAGATAAGATACTTGACTGAGATTGTGTTAAATCTAGAAATTAAGAAGTCAGGTCCACAGGCACACTTTGGCTTTCTGTTAGGTCTTTGTGAATTTGTCAAGTAGTCATTTTAGTGTAGAGGTCTTACACATTTTCTGCTACGTTGGTTCTTAGGGTTTTGACATTTTTGATACTAGTGCAAATGGTAATATTTTTCCTTTTCTTTTTGTCTGCTCATTATTGTGGTGGATAATTCCTAGTCTTTTTATTGAAAAATTCTAGTGTGACACTCAGATGACTAGGTGATGTTACTTTAATGTGGTGGGATTTCCTTTTGCTTTTAGATAGCAGGTAGACTTAATCTCTTTGGTTATAGTCAGGGATTATTCATTCAAAACTGGCAATTCAAGGATTTAGCTATTTCCTGATCATTCTTCCTCCTGGAGTGTGGGCCTTCAGGCTCCAACTCAAATCCTGTGCTATAACTCCTCTTTAACCTTCCCCAAGTTCTAATTAAAGTCCCATTAAGCCTGTGAAAGTAGGTAGGAATTGTTGTCAGCTTCTCGGTCTCCTCTGAGCATGGTTTGTTTTTTTTTTTTTTTTTGGCAATCATCTCATTGGGGAATTTCTTCAGAAGCTTAAGTCTCCATCTCGTTTGTTTAACAACCATAGCAGTATTCTGATGCCTTTAACTCATGCTTATTTCTTACAATGTATGGGCATATGTATGAGTATATCCATTTATGTGTGTGTACGTAAGCTGTTGACTGACATGCCTTTCTCTTCTCCTCTCCCTCAGAATATGCATTGTTTAATCTGTCTCAGTGCCGCTGTCTTCACAGGACCTAGCATAAAACCTAGCACAGCATAGAAGTCAGTGGCCATTTTGGATTAAAGAATTGATAAACATTGTATTTGAGAAGAGATGATAATTCAGAAGAAAATATATCTCCCTGTCATTTCCTCAAAACCTAAAATATGGTCTTTACTGAACTAATTGGGATGAATTCTGAGCTAGAACTCAGAACTTTTATTATGGAAGTCTCCTTTTAAGAAATTTTAATTGGCAATAATTTCCATCTCTTACTGATGTCAGGTACATCATTGGTCTTTATTTCTCCACTTGCAAATGACTTCTTATCATGCATCCTTATAAATATAGAGAGCTTTTAGGAAAAAATTGGAATGTTAATAAACACCCTGTGATTACTGTCTTAGTTTTTGGTTTTATTCTTTTGTCTTTGAGACAGGGTCTCATGATGTGGCTCGTGTTGACTTGACTCTGAACTTGTAATCCTCCTGCCTCAATCTTTAAAGTGTAGGAATTACAGATATATGCTATTAAGCCTGGCTTTGGAGTTAGTGCTTTTAAGCAAATGCTTAGGTATAAATATGCTTATAATTTTTGTTACAGGAATCCATCCAGTGAATACAAATATGGAAAATAGGTTTGCTTATAGAGGTAGAGATGAAAAGTTTAATAAAAACTACATTTTGCATAGTATACAAATGCTTACCTGTGTTTCCTCTCTTCCCCTTAGAGCCATTTTAAGTGCCAGATCTAGTTATTTTGCTGCAATGCTGAGTGGCTGTTGGGCTGAAAGCTCCCAAGAGTGTATTACTCTTCAAGGGTAAGCATAATTTTTTACAAGGCAACTTAACTCTAAGTGATTGCAGATAAAATTCATACAAAGCATTTTCCTATGTGTTCAGTAAACTATTTCTTGTACAGTAGAATTCAACAAAGTATATTTTCTGGAACATGAGGAAGCAGGAACCATTTAGTAATAAAGATCCTGTGTTAGACCTGCTCAAGTACTGTAGCAGAATACCAGATGAGCCGCTTAAACATAGAAACTTATTTTATCACAGTCTGGAGAGTGAAAGGTCAAAATCAAGGAAGTTGGCATCTGATAAGGGCTTTCCCTTGGACTCTGTGGGCAGCTGTCTACTCCCTGTGTGTTCCTGTGGCATTTGCTGTTTGTCCTATCTGAGAGGGATTTCTGTGGTGTCTCTAAGAAGAATTCTAATCCTATCCAACCTAGGCTCCATCCTCTGGCTTCCTTTAAAAGTGTCTACTTCCTGGGGGCTGGAGAGATGGCTCAGCAGTCAAGAACACTGATGCTCTTGTAGAGGACCTGAATTGATTCCCAGCACCCACATGTCTGCTAACAACTGTCTGTAACTCCAGTTCCAGGGGATCTAATATCTTTTTCTGACCTCTGAGGGCATTGTACGACATGGATGCACTTAAATACATGCAGGCAATATCACTTATACACACACAAATAAATTAATTAATTAATTAATTAATTAATTAAATAATTCAAACCAAAACTGTCTACTTCCTTACATGGTCCATCATGCCAAGGATTGGGGCTTCATCATCCAAATTTGGGGAGGTCACCTTCATTCCATAGCTGACACTTCCTGATTATGGGATATTTTAAAAGCCAGGCTTAAAAGTTTATCACCCTATGAGTTTGAGGAATGTATAGATGGATATATTGGTGAGATTTTATCATCATTGTTGAAAAATGTGTGTCACACTGATGAGATCTCTTCCTTTGTGATAAATTTAGAACATCCACTGATGTTCATGCTAGGAGAAGCCAGGTCTCTCAAGTGTGACTGTCCTAAGAATAAACAGGTTTGTGTTAATCTTGGAAACTGGTTTCATATATTTTAGGCCCCTATGCTTAAAACTGCCAATCCATTTTTATTAGAAACTGAATTCAGTAAATATCCAAACTAAGTAATAACACTGGTTTAATTCAGAATCTAAGTTTTAAAAGCTGTTTGGGGTTTTTTTTTTTTTTTTATTTATTTGTGTGTGTGTCTGTGTGTTGTGTCTGTGTATGTCTGTACACCAAAGCATGTATGCGGTGGTCAGAGGACAACTTTCAAGAGTCTGTTCTTTCCTTCTACTGTGGGTTCCAGTGATAGAACTCTGGTCACCAGGCCTACACAGCAAGCACTTTATTCAATGAGCTAATTTGCTAGCCCTAGAAGTAAATCTTTTGGCATTCATTTAAAATGACTTGAATTTTCTGTTGGCCAAAGCCAAAAGAAGAACATTGATTTTAGAATTTCTCACCAAAAATAAGAAATTCACACATCTGATTTTTTTTTTTACTGGAAGAAATCATAAAATTTTTTATACATTGGTGACAGTTTTAACTACTTGGTATACACTATGTATTTCTTTTCCTCCCTCTGAATAGATTTTGTCCTCAGCAATAATGCCTGACATTAATTTCTGTGCCTCTTCTACATTCACTGTGCTCTTTAGTATTTGGAGTTAGTCTTTGAGATAAAGTAAATTCACACATTACAAATGAGTAAAAACAAGATCAGAGAAGTTAAATGTCTTTTCACATAAATGCTTAAACTGAATATAAATAACATGTTTATCGATTCTTAATTCAGTATTAATTCCACAACAATCACTGAAAAATTGAAAGCTTTCTCTTCAGCTTATATTCTTGAGCTAGTTCAGAATATTCTTTTTTACTATTTAAATCAGTCTTTTTTAATTATTAAAATAATTATTATGTTAGTTACTTTTCTTCTTCCTACAACGAAATACCTGACCAAAGCAATCTAAGATGGAAAGGTATGGTCCAACTTACAGTTTTTTATGTTCTTTTTTATTGACATTTTGTATATTTCATAAATCATTTTTCAGTCCAATTTGGATATATTCGCTTCTCCCTCCCCCTCCCCCACCCCAGTTTATGCATTCTGCCAGACATGTCTTGCATCTTTCTCTCAGTGTTTCCAAGGAATTTTTTCTGCAGAGGCTTGTTGTTTTGAACAGAATTTAACTGTATCAGTCAGTTCCTTGATGACCCAGTCCTTATGTTGTTGTTGTTCCCTCCCCTTTGCATTACTCCAAATTATGCCTGTTTAAACTATACATATGTATCAAAATTGTGACCTTTGAGAATAAACTGTATGATAATCCCAAAATATGTTTTGGGGTTCACTTTTTCCCTTTAATTTTATATTACTCTAGAATATGAATATATATCTACCCTTATATGGTAATTACAATGTCTGAATATAAGTGGTAGGTCAATTCTAGAGCCAGGTTAGAGATTCACATTTATAACAGCACAGTTGCTTTCAGATACAAAGAAATATAATAATAAAGTTGCTCAGTTTGCCTGCCAACTAGGGGTTTGGTGTCAGTATCCATATATGAGGGAAACCATTAGCCTTTTTTTTTTCTGGGACTGTTTTTACTTCACTTAGCATAAAATGGCTTCCAATTCCATCAATTTACCTGCAAAGTTCATTGTCATCTTTCTTTACCTTTACTGCTGAATAGAACTCATTGTGTAGATGTCCCCATTTGTTTTTATGCATTCATCAGTTGAGGCATTTGGGTTGGTTTTCCACCAATACTTTGCTATTGTGAAGAGAAGCTGCAATAAACATATGAACTGTGCATGTACATGCTTAGTAGTGGTATGGCTGGGTAAGGCGGCAAGCTCATTTTGAGTCTTAAGGTTCTCCACACTGCTTTTCCACAGTGGTTCTACGATTTTACATTCCCACCAGCAGTGGAATAAGTGTTCCCCTTTCCCACCAACCCATCCAGCATTTGGTGTCTTTTGTTTTCCTTCTTTGATCTTTGGCCAGTAATTATTGGAGTGAATGATAAACCTTAAAGTGTTGGTTTTAATTTGCCTTCCTTAATTATTAATAATGTTGAACATTTTTTAAAAGATGTTCTCAGCCATCTTTATTTTTTTTTTTTTTTTTTTTTTTTTTTTTTTTTTTTTTTTTTTTTTTTTTTTTTTTTTTTTTTTTTTTTTTTTTTTTTTTTTCAGTAGTTTATATGTTCTGATTGTTAATGCTCTGTCAGATGTGTCAGTGATGAAGGTTTTCTCCCACTCTGTGGTGTTTTCTCTTCACTCCCTATTGTTTCTTTAGCTGTACAGGAAGCTTTTGAGTTTAATGAGGTCCCACTTATCTGCTGTTGGTCTTATTTCCTGTGCAGCTGCTGTTTGGTTTAGAAAGTTTTTTTTTTTTTTTTTTTTTTTTTTTTGCCAGGCTTGGTGGTGCACTGGAGGCAGAGGCAGGCGGATTTTGGTAAGTTGCGACGGACAGCCTAGTCTACAGAGAGGTTTCCAGGACAGCTGGGGCTAATGGAGACTTCTCTGTCTCTGAAAAGACAAAAAGAAAAAAAAAAAAAAGAAAGTCTTTCCTGCCGTATGTCATGTAGGTTTTGCTGCCAACTTTTTTATTCTATCACCTTCAAGAGTTTTGGTTTTCAAGTTGAGATTTTTGATCCACTTTGAGTTTACTTTTGTAGAGGATTAAATGTAAGGGGTTTAATTTTGTTCTTCCTACAAATGGTGATCCAGTTTTTGCCAAACCATTTGCTGAAGATGCTTATCTTTCCTCCAATGAAAGTTCTGTTTGGACTTTTCATTCAAATATGAGGTGATGCAATAGTGTAATGAGCTCAGTTTGGATACTCAATTTTGTTCCATTGACCAACAGGTCTGTTTTTGTGACAGACGCGCCAGGCTGTTTTTATGACTTATAGCCATGTGTAATATAGCTTGAAGTTTGGTAAGGTAATCTCCCCATATTGGCACTTTCCACTCAGGGTTGCTTTAATGCTAATTTGGGGTTTTTTTTTCCATCTGAATTTAAGAATTTTTTTCCAAGTCCTGTGAGAAAGCTCATGGGATTTTGATTGGGATTGCATTGATCTATCTGTGATATTTAATTGGGGTAACAATGGACATAATTTTTACTATACTTAATTTTTCTATTCCTTGATGCATTCGGGTCAGCTCTTTCCATCTTTTGATGTCGTCTTCAAAGGCTTTGGTGTCTTTGGTTAGGTTTATTCCCAGGGTTGTTCTTTTTTTTTTTTTTTTTTTTTTTTTGAGGCTATTGTGATTGGGAAGAACTCCTTGTATATTCCTCTGAATCCAGTTGCTTATTGTTGGAGTAAAGAAAGGAGAGGCTACTGATTTCTTTCTAGGTTTATTTTGTATGCCGCCAACTTTACTCAAACTTTTAATCATTTCTAGGAGTTTTCTGGTGGATGTTTTTAAAATATCACCTTAGGTACTATCATATCACGTGCAACAAAGGGATAGTTTTTTTTTCTTCTTTTTCCAAATTAGTACTTCTTTAATTTCCTTTCTTGCCATATTGCCCTAACAAGTGCATATTCAAGCAACTTACTATATTGAAGAGGGGAGTGGTGATAGTGGGGCAAGCCTTCCAGGTTCCTGCCTTTAAGGGGAATGCTCTGAATTTTTCTCTGCATTCTAGGAGATGGTTGGCAGTGGGTTTGTGTTATTATGGTTTTATACATTGAGGAGATGATCCCTTCTGTAAACCAGTTCCCTCTTAGAACTTTTAATGAATTGAATGGGATTGTGTTAGATTTTGTTGAAGGTTTTTTCTGCATCAATTGTGATTGAATGATCATTTGATGGTGTGTTTTTTGTCTTATAGTCCATTTATGTGTTTTAAAAAAAAAAAAAAAAAAAAAAAATGTTTTTTTATTAATTTTTATTTATTTTGTATGTGTTCGAATGTACTGTTCTGGCATGTGCAGTCTGTGCACCCGTGATCGTGGGATGCCGCGAGGTCAGAAGAGGGTCTCAGAATTCCACTGGAACTGGAGTTCTCCGGAATTGGAATTACACGACTGTTTCAGCCACCATGTGGGTGTGGGATCGAACCCATTAGGGTCTCTGCAAGATGGCAGTCGGTTGGCTCTTAGACTGCTACACATGCTATCTCTCCAGACGCTGATTTATGTATGTTTGAACCACCCTTGCATCACTGGTATGAATCCAACTTGTCCCATATTGATGGATCGGTCCTTCATTGATGTGGGTCTGTAATGCGATTTGCCAGTATCCCTGTTTAGAATTTTGGCATCTGTTTTCCTTAGGGAGATGGTTCTGTAGTTCTCCTTTTTGGTTGTAACTTTGTCTGGTTTTGGTAATAGAGTGATGCTGGCTTCATAGAAAGGAATATGGGAGATTTCCCTCTGTTTTGTATCTAAACAATTTCTGTAATAATGGTTGTAAAAGTCTTTTTGAAAATGTTTTATAGAATTTTGCCATAAACCGTATTAATGATATTTATTGATTTACATTTGTTGAACCATCACTGAATCTCTCGTATAAATCAACTTGATCATGATGAGTGATGTTTTTGATGTGGTCTGTATGTGATTTGCAAGTATTTTTGTTGAGGAATTTTGCATCTGTGTTCATTAATGAGATGGGTCTATAGTTTTCTTCGTTGTTTGTGTCTTTGCTGGTTTTGATATTAGCATTATGCTGGCTTTCATAGAAGGAATTTGGGAGATTTCCCTCTGTATTCTTCTGAACAATTTAAATAGTCGATAAGTTTAGGACTATCCTTAAATGTTTTATAGAAATTCTGCTGTGAAACCATACGGGAATGGGCCTTTTTTTAGTTGGGAGGTTGTATTTATTTTTAATTACTTTCAATCTCTTCTTGTTATAGCTTTGGTGAGAAAATCCAGGATTATCAGTATATTCATTCCCATTTCTCTTTAGACTTTCAAATTTAGGTTTTTGAATTATTCCAGTATGATTTTCTGGATCTTTCCCTTATCTGTTGTGAGTATTCTCATATGATTGTCAGAATCTTTTCTTTATCTGTTGTGATGTTTCCTCTTTCATTACAAATGCTACTGATTTGGAGTTGCTTCTTTCTTTCTTTTGGTTAACTGGGTCTAAGGAGGTCTGATATGTTTTTGTTTTATCTTTTTTTTTTTTTTTATTTTTTAAAATTGTTTTTGTTTTTGTATTGTTTTCTTTGTTTCTATTTCATTGATTTCCACTCTGATTTTTGTTATTTCTTCTGTCTTTGGTTTTAGGGTCCATTTGTTGTTGTCTCTCAAGTGGTTTTTAGCTGCAGGCTATCCTTTTTTTGTTCTCTTTCTGGTTTTGTTTTTGTTTTTTTAATGGTGGCCACTTAGGGCTATAAATTTCCCTTTTAGGAGTGCTTTTAATGTATCCACAGGTTTTTTTTTGTGTTGTACTTGTCTTTTTTGTATTAGTTCCATGAATACTTGTATTTTGTTCTTTATTTCTCCCCTGACCTACTCATTATTCAAGATTGTGTTTGTTTTAGTTCTCCATGCTGGTTCTTGTAGTGTTGTAGGGCTTATCCTAGTATTAATATTGAGCTTTATTGCACTGTGGTCTTGATACACAGAAATGCATGAAATAATTTCAATCCTTTTGTATTTGTTGATATTTCTTTGTGTCCCAGTAGTGGTTGATTTTGGACGAATGTTCCATGGGGTGCTGAGTAGAAAGTATATTCTCTGGTGTTTTGGGTGGAATATCTTCCTGTATATCTGTGAGTTCTATTTGGTGTATTGTATTTGTTCAGTCGTTCTGATGTTCTCTGTTTAAATTGTTTGTTTCAGTTGACTGTCAACAGGATTCAAATAGAGTATTGAAAGTCCCCCACTATAGCATGCTGGGATTAATCTACGTCCTGAGGTCCTGAAGGATTGTAATTTATATAGTTCATTGCACCTGAGTTTAGTTCATAAAACATTTAAGATTGTGGAAATCTTCCTGGTTAATTGTTCCATTGATAAGGATATACAATGGCCCTCTTTGTCCTTCTCTGATTAATTTTACTCAAGGTCTATTTTGTCTTATATAGCCACTCCTGTTGCTTTTTGGTACTGTTTGCTTTAGAATATTTTTTTCCCATCATTTCACACTAAGGTGGTGTTTTGTCCTTGAGGTTGAAGATGGTTTCTTGTAGGCAAGCAATGTAGATGGATTTTTGTTTCCTAATCCATCTCCCAGTCTAAATGTCTTTTGATTGGGGAGTTTTGCCCATTAATATTTAAGGTTATTATTGTATAGAATGGTAATGTTGTTTCACTTTATGTTTCATTTGCATTCTTGGTCTAGGTATTTACTATGTTATGCTTTTGTTAATCTCTCTCTCTTGGCGTTGATTAAGGAATAGTTCTCCTTTCTCTGTCTTTGAATTGCTTCAAGTATTTTCTAAAAGTGGTTTTGGGTTTTTTTTTTGACATGTTGTTCTTTCATTTTGTTTAATGTCATGAAAGATTTTCTCTTTCTCCTTCAACTGTACATTGACCATTTTTTTTCTGGGTATAGTACTCTGATTTGGCATCTAAAGTCATTTAGCACTGGGAATTCTTTTGGTCAGCATGTTCTTCCTTGCTTTCATCCATTTGTTTGCACTGAAAAATTCGGCTGTATATGCTGATGGGTTCCCCTTAATAATGTGAACTTGTGTTTTTCTCTGTGGCTTTTCAGGTATTTTGTCTTTTGTTTTGAGCATACTAGTGTTTTAACTATGATATGGTGTGGGGAATTATTCTTTTCTGGTCTTGTCTATGTTGGTCGTTCCAATGTGCTTGTATTTGTAATGGGTTTGTCTTTTTTCAAATTTGGGGAATTTTCATGTATTACTCTGTTGAAGATCTGATCAGATCTTATGTTAGGATTCTTCTCCTTCTCTATCCTATGATGCAGAGGTTTGGTCTTTTCATGGTGTCCCACATGTCTTGGTTGTTCCTTCTCGTGTTTTTTTTTAATTCTCATGAATTTACTTGAGTTATAAGTTGTACCATGTTTATCTCTATAGGTGTGATACTTTTTTTTTTCTGTTTCCATCATATCTGCTTCTTTGAGGCTTTTCCCCATCCTTTCGCTGTTGAATATGGATGAATGTTCATAATTTTTCCTGTTTTCATTTTATCCCTGTTGATTTCTTCAGACTATTTCCACTTCCTTTTTGGAGCTTTTCAAGTTAATTTGCTTTGCTGGCAAGTTTCTTTTTTCATTTCAGCCTAAGATCTTTTTCAGTGTTTCACTTCCTTCCGGAGTTTTCATTCTCTCCTTCTTGTTTTTGTTTAAAGTTTTTATTTCTCTTCCTCTAGTTATTTTCAGAGTTTGTCTAAGATGAAAGAGCATCCTGATGTACATGGTTTTATCTACAGTCCCTAAACACTATTATCACTCAGTGCTCTGATGTTTTCACTGCTGGTGTTATAGCATATAACAAGCCAGGTGTCTCAAATTGTCGCCTGGGAGTTTTAGTATGATGGCATATAAAGCTATTGAGAAATTTTACTTTAAAAAAAAAAATTACCTTATCCAGGCATGGTGGTGCACCGCTTTTAATCCCAGCACTTTGGGTAGGACAGGCACCTCAGATTCTCTGTGAGTTAAGGCCAGCCTGGTCTATGCAGAGGACAGCTGGGACTAAAGAAGGGAGACACTGTCTCAAAAGACCAAAAAAAAAAAAAAAAAAAAAAAAATTAAAAAAATTTATTTTGTAACAAAGTAATCTACCAAATGAATTCCATTTTCCCATTTGACAGACTTTAAGTTTGGGTTGGTCAGGTATCCAAGCCCAACTTACTATATGACTTTAGGGACAGTGTTTAACTTTTCTACCCTCCCGAGGTTGCTGAAAGGCTTGAAAGAGGTGCAGTAAAGGAGTCCAGCCTAGTCCTTGGTATTGAGCATGTAGCACTCTTTGGTGTTTTTTTTTCCTTCATTCTGTAAATCAGATAGTTCTCATTTTTCTGAAAGTGGTTTGGATGAGGGCCAACCCCCAGTCCAGTGCAGCAGGGCCTGCTTTGCAGCTTCTTTCGGAAGTATGCAGCTGTTGCATGTTTACTGGATATTTTCTTTTTCCTTTCTTTTTTTGTGTGTGCGTGTACATGCATGCACCCATATACATGCAAACATGCACACACATGCATGTGTACACATGTGTGTACTGGTGCACAAATACATGTGCATGTATGTGGAGGTCAGAGGAAACCTTGGGTGCCATCATCAGGAACACCATGTACTTCCTTTGAGACAGGGTCTCTCATTGGACCACCAATTAAGCTAGACTGACAAAACAGCAAGCCCAGGAATCCTCCTGCCTTCCCAGCTCTGGAATTTTTAGGCACATACCACCATACCCAGCATTTACCTGGGTTCTGGAGAATATAACTCAGTACTTCCTGCTTGTAAGAAAAGTTCTTTACCAACTGAGCTGTCCCCCAGCCCTGCTGGATTTCCTCTGTGTGTGTGTGTGTGTGTGTGTGTGTGTGTGTGTGTGTGTGTATACGCACATACAGGCCAGAGGTCAACATTACATATCTTTCTCTATTACTCTCCGCCTTTGAACCTGGAGCTCAACTTACTAGCTATACAGACTAGACAGCAAGTCTCCAAGACCTGCCTATATCTGTGCTCCCAGTGTTAGGGTTATAGAAGTGCACTGCTGCACCCAACTTTTACTTATGTGCTGGGAATCCAAACTCATGCTTTACCCACTGAGCAATCTTCCCATCCCTGTAATATGTTTCCTTTAAGTAATTAGAATGAAATACTGTGTGTCCTTACAGAAAGAACCACAGTGTTTTGGTGGTAGTTACTCAGAGATATAATACACATGATAGTTTTCAAGCTTTCAGTAAATAGAGATGGAAGTAGTAGAGTCCTGTAACCACAGTTCCTCTCATGCCTCAGAGTTGAGGAATAAAAAATATAGTTGAGGGCTGGAGAGATGGCTCAGAGGTTAAGAGCACTGGCCGCTATTGCAAAGGACCCAAGTTTAGTTCCCAGCACCCACATGGCAGCTAACAACTCTCAGTAGCTCTGGTTCCAAAGAATGCTATGCCCTCTTCTGGCTTCTGCCAGAACTGCACAAAGGGGTTGTACATACATCCAGGAACAACACTCATACACACAAAATAAAAATAAATATATCTAAAAGTGGTTTTAAAACAATAAAAATTATAGCTGGAAGGAAATTCTGTTCTAGTGAGAGGAAGGAAACATTGTTCCACATGCTGTAATGGAAACTGAACCACAGACCAACACTTTGATGAAGGAACTCCATGCATTTCCCTTTTGATGACCAGAAGTCTTACAGAGGTAGCTTTGGCTTTGAAGCATAAATTTAATTAGGGATTCTGAGATTATATAAATCACATTTCCCTCCTGACTAAAATTCTTCCATGTCTTCTCATCACAATTAGAAGTAAACTCAGATTTTTTACCATAATGTACACGCTCCTATATGATCTAGCCCTGGCTTCTCCTTCATTTTGTATCATTATTGTCCTCAATTTTCTCCCACCCATAAGCTCAGCCTTGCTTCAGAACCTCTGTGTCTGCTATCTCCTCTGCCAATGAATTTTCTCATAGTATTTTGCCTGGATGGTCTCTTCTCAAGCTTAAAATTGCAGATCAAGTATCACCTTCCCTGAGTAGCCCACTCACTGTAACTGTACCCAAACTCCCGGGTTCTCCCTTACATTATCCTGTAGCATTGTCTTTGTGACACTTTTCACTATCAAATTTATCTTCATATATTTGTTTATACACTCTCCATATTTTCCCCTAGAATGTAAGCCTCAACGTCTAGAATAGACTCTATTCTTCAATAGTGAGCATGAGTTGACAGCTTAACAGATGAACAAGTGAGTGAATAAAGTCCTTCTCTTATCGCAGCCCCCATATACAGGAACCTGAAACATTAGAAGAACAAAGAGCCAAGACTGGGTGCGCGTTTAGTCTAACTTGAGATCTTTATTTGTAACGTTATAATCTGCTAGCTTTTATCTGGCTACATTTTAGTTGGAATAGTGATTTAAATCTCTTCACTTAAACTGCACTAATTGTTGTTTTTCTAAGTCAGTTAATCATGTCTTTATAAACACTTGAAAAATACAAACAGGTTACAACATAATAATGAGACTGCAAATTAGTAGAGCATCTGTCAAGACAGCAGGAAAAGGCTTCTGGCTGTCTTTATAGCTATCATATATTGACATATAGACTTAAACATCTAGATTTTATTTTTAATAAAGTTACTTTCGTTTTTACATAGCCACTATCTTTTGCTTAAACATGCCAAATCAGCCGGGTGTGGTGGCGCACGCCTTTAATCCTAGCACTTGGGAGGCAGAGGCAGGTGGATCTTTGTGAGTTCAAGGCCAGTCTGGTCTACAGAGCGAATTCCAGGACAGCTGGGGCTACAGGGAGACCCTGTCTCAAAAAGAAAATAAATAAATAAATAAATAAATATGCCAAATCTTGAACTAGTCTTTCAATATAAGCAGATAATTTTCATTAATACTTTTCCTAGCTTTCTTAAGAGCCAATCATAA
>VZQC01008327.1:600627-698861 GCA_009823505.1 Rhizomys pruinosus | reverse complement strand
TGGCATTGCATGGCTCATGGGTGCACAGACTTTGCATGCAACAATAACATTTCATACACTAAATAATAAGTAAATAATATTAAAAAAATTACAAAAAAAAAAAAAAGTCCATAGTCTTTACCAGTCTCCATTATATTCAAAAGTCATACAGTCCAAAGTCTCTTCTGAGAACCCAGGCTAATCTCTTAACTGTAAGCTACCGTAAATCAAAAGGCAAATTACATATCCAACATACTTGGAACTGAATCACACTTCCCATTCCAACAAGGGAGGATAGAGGCATAGTGAGGAAATAATGGACCAAAACAAGACTGAAAACCAGCAGGGCCAAACCCAAAGTCCAGTAGCTCCAAGTCGGGTCTTGGGACTTTTACTTCCGTAAGAGTTTAATGGTCAGCTTCCAGAGATCTAACACAGACTTTCTCTTGAGGCTGGTAACACTCCACTGTATGCAGGCTCTCCTTGGCCAATACCTCACACATCTTGGCATCTCCAATGTCTTCAGGGGTACCTCCGCTGCAACCAGGCTTCACATGACAGCGTTCCCGCATCGGCTATCAGGGTCTTCTTTATTCATGAGATGAACCCCCTGCTGCCCTCTGCTAACCTTGGCAGCTCTCTGAAACCCATGGAGGAAGACTGAAGACCTGGAGGTCAGAAGAGGGCGTCGGACTCCCCTGGAACTGGAGTTCTCCTGGAATTGGAGTTTCAGACGGCTCTCGGCCGCCATGTGGGTGCTGGGGATCGAACCCAGGTCCTCTGCAAGAGCGGTCAGCGCTCTTAACCGCTAGGCCATCGCTCCGGCCCCTAGACTATGGGACTTTTAAGGTTGGACTAAATGCATTTTGCATTTTATATGGTCATAAGCCTATGGGGGTCAGAGAGTGGAATGTGGTGGTTTGAATGAGAGTGTCCCCCATGGGCTTTAAGTATTCAGATATTTTGTCCCCAGTTGGTGGCACTGTTCTGGAAGGTCTTAGAAGGTTTGGCCGTGCTGGAGGAAGTACATCATTGGGGGCAGGCTTAGTGAGTTTAACAAGCCTTGCGGTCTCCAATCTCTCTCTCTCTCTCTTGACTTCCTGTGCTCATTGCGAGATGTTAACCTTGGCTTGCTTCTCCAGCCCCTGCCACCATATCCCCCACCACAATGGACTCTGATTCCCTGGAACTGTCAATTGTGAGCTCAAATAAACTCTTCCTTTGATAAGTTCCCTTGGTCATGGTGTTTTATCACAACAACAGAAAAGTGACTAATACAGTCCCCTTTCAGCAAAATGGTAGAGACTGGGAAAGATGCAGGATGCTTTGTAACAGTGCTATCAGCAAGACAGAAATAACAGATGAAAAGAGTTCGGGGTGGGGAGGGAGAAGGAGGCCGTTTTTGTTTTCTCTCACTAATATGATACACAGAGTAGATGAGCAAGAGTGGGAGTGGGCGCAGAGACAGAGGTAGAGACAGGCAAGCAGTCTTCTGTAGCAGGAGGAGTGGGCGCAGAGACAGAGGTAGAGACAGGCAAGCGGTCTTCTGTAGCAGGAGGTTCACCAGTTTGAATCCAGAGCTCGCTGCATAGTAAGAGTCTATCTCCAAAATGAACAAAAGGTGGTGAGTTGAGAGGGGAGAGAGAGGAGAGAGATGGGGAGGGAGAGAAGGAACAGAAAAAGAAAGGAAGGAGAACAAAAGAAAGAAAATGCAGGAAGAGAAGGAAGGAGGGAGGGAATAAAAGACATTATTTTTGAGCCAGGTGTGGTGGTGCACACCTTTAATCCCAGCACTCAAGATGCAGAGGCAGGCAGACCTCTGTGAGTTCTAGGCCAGCCTGGTCTACATTGGGAGTTCCAGGCCAGTTAGGACTAAAGGGAGACCCTGTCTCAGACAATAATAATAATAATAATAATAATAATAATAATAATAATTCTAAAAAAAAATAGACATTATTTTTGGCTCATGGTTCTAGTCCAGTATTGATGGGCCATATCTCATTGCTTCACTGCCAGTTGAATCCCAGAGTGTCACAGGACATCATAGTGCAAGAGACAGGGGCACCCCAAAGATCTAAGCAAACTGGTTTTTATAGTGGATCCACTCTCAAGATAATGTATTAATGTTCATGAGGACACAGCCCTAAAGACTTGGCTGTATCTTTTAATGTCCTATAGTGGGAAGTAAATTTCAATATGAATCTTAAAGGGAATAAGCCATACTCAAACAATAGCAGAGGTCATCAATTCAGAGTTAGTAAGTCATAAAGTTTTTCCAAACGTGACTCTTTTTTTTGAGACAGTGTCTCCCTATAGCCCCAGCTGTCCTGGAACTCACTCTGTCGACCAGGCTGGTCTTGAACTCACAGAGATCCACCTGCCTCTGCCTCCCAAGTGCTAGGCTTAAAGGCAGTTTTTAGCTGCCATGTGGGTGCTGGGGAATCAAACCTGGGTCCTCTGCAGGAGCAGTCAGCTCTCTTAACCTCTGAGCCATCTCACCAGCCCTCACCCCAAAATGTGGCTTCTTAAGTAAGTTGCATAATTTATAACTGTATAACTCAGGACATTGGCCAACCTAAAGCCACCAGTAGGCTGTAATTAAGGAATCTGTATTTATAGCAACACTCTAGTGAATAAAGCTGTTTGTTTTTTATATTTTATTTTTATCATATGTATATGAGTTTATTACCTTCATGTATATAAGTGCACCTGTGTTGTGCATTGCCCACGGAAGTCAGAAAAAGGGATCAAATGCCCTGGAACTGGAGTTAGGACAGTTGTTAGCTGCCACGTGGGTCCTGGAAATCNGTGTGTGTGTGTGTGTGTGTGTGTGTGTGTGTGTATTTGCTGGAGATGGGATTCAGGGCTTTTCAGTGTGTGTGTGTGTGTGCATGTGTGTGTGTGTGTGTGTGTGTGTGTGTGTTTGCTGGAGATGGCATCCAGGGCTTTTCATAGTCTAGTCAAGCACTGAGCTACATTCCCTGCAGAACAAATGACTGAATAAGCTAGAGATTGAACAGCAACCTCTAAGTCTATTTTAATTCTGGGAGTCTGTGGATGATGATGTTAAAAAAAAGTGACTTGAAAATATAACATTTTGTAACATCCATAGCTGCTGCTTTTAAATCGACTATATAACTATATGGCTGTTGTTTGAAGAATGCCAGTTAGAAATTTAAGTTTATGGGAAAATCAAACATATCACTGATAACAATTGAACCATAACTGTTTCTGGACTTGAGAGATTTTGTTTTATTCTTACAGTATAAACCATGTAGAAATGAATGTTATGATGCATTTTATATATGGAGGGACTTTGGATTTTCCAGACAAAGCTAATGTTGGGTATGTATTACTTCTTATAAGTTTAAATGTAAAGGCTGATATTTATGAGTTTGTTGGACTATGTTGCAAAGTATCCGTGAAGTTCAAGTTTCACTTTGATTGTCCATTTTGTAATATTTTGAAATATTTTGAGTGTTCTTGGGGAATGTCTGAAAACAATAAGACAGTCACCTTATTTAGAAGAAAAGCTAACTTAATAACTCATAATAATGAGTATAAAAGGTTCTTATTAGACTTCAGTTATGTTAGAAGAAACTTATTTTTATTTGGAAATTAAATGCCAGGTTTATTTGTTTGTTTGTTTGTTTTTGTATTTTTGAGACAGGGTCTCCCTTTAGTCCCAGCTGGCCTGGAGCTCGTTATGTAGACCAGCCTGGCCTTGAACTCACAGAGATCTGCCTGCCTCTGCCTTCCAAGTGCTGGGATTAAAGTCATGCACCGCCACACCCAGCACTAAAGACAGTTCTCAGCCACATGTGGGTACTGGGAATCAAACCCAGGTCCTCTGCAAGAGCAGTCAGTGCTCTTAACCGCTGAGCCATCTCTCCAGCCCCTAAATGCCAGGTTTTAAAGAAAATTAGCCAATCTTTTATAAAACTCTAAATAGTATTTTATGAATTTATTTTTCAATTTTAGATTGGGGGGGCGGGGGGACATCATCCTGTTCTGTGGCCCAGGCTGGCCTTGAACTCAAAGATCTCCCTGCCTCAGCCCTCCAAGTCCTGGAATTTTAGGCATGAGCTACCATGTTCAGCTTAACATTTAAACAGCCAAAGAAAGAAAAAAGACCTTAACACTTACTCAAGAATATATGTCATCCTAAGGACCAGTGGTTATGTGAGTCTTACATGCTGCTTAGTGAACTAACATCTGAATGTGTGAATATTCCCTAGGAGTGGGACTCCACCTTGCCCTTTTTGAAACCAGCTGCCTTCCCTTTTCTTGCTACCCTAGTATCAGAGAAGTGAAAGGTGCTTTTGTAATTTAAAAAGTTCATTGGGGTTCCTTTAATTTCAGCCAACTAAGCATATTTGAATAATAACATATCCTGTATCATGGAGACCAAGTACTAATGTTTTATCCCCTGGCAATTTATATGAAAATTATGTTCTCAAGGCTTTGTAGGCTTTCTAAGAACCTAGTGAATGTGCTCAGCATTACCAAAGTAAAGGAGACTTTGTGGTCATTGGGTGCTCTCTAATCTTAAAGTCATTTATAGGCATTTTCAATATGCTAAGCATCAAACTTTTTACTTTATTTTTTATGTGTATGAGTTTTTTGCCTGAAAATGGGGGCACCGTGTGTGCAGTGTGCTCAGAAGAGGGCGTCGGATCCCCTGCAGCTGGAGTTCTAGACAGTTGTTAGCTGCCATGTGGGTGCTGGGAACCAAACCTGGGGTCCTCTGGAAGAGCATTCAGTGCTCTTAACCTCTCCAAGCCATCTCTCCAGCTTGCATCAAACTTTATTATACAAAATTATTGCAAATATCTTTCTAAAATTTATAGCCTTCAAAGCACTTTCTTGTTCTGTATGCCCTGGAGATAAGAGGGGAATTTGAAGCATCTCCAAATGGACTCCTCCCTCTTCTTTACAAAGCAAATATGTGTAAGTGCTTTCAACTTTTGACCTATATACTTTTTATAGTCCATAGGATTATTATGTAAAGAAAAAAGTGAGAATTTATAATTCAGATTTTGTTCCTAAACATAATATATTTTATCAATAAATTATTGTGTATTATACTTGATTTTAAATTTGAAAATTAACGGTTATCTATTTTTATTTCAGTCAGATTCTCAATATGGCTGACATGTATGGACTAGAAGGATTAAAAGAAGTAGCAATCTATGTTTTAAGAAGAGATTACTGTAATTTCTTTCAGAAGGTAATTGTTAACTCTAACAAATCTTTGCCCAGTGTATTAACTTACCAATTATTACCTACTGGATTTTTCAGTGATAATAATCATGCTTTCACATGTTGAATTAATTTAATTAGCAAGAGTCCTAGTTGAAAAGTAACACATGGTATATTTGTAAAAATCAGACATTGAGATGCTGGAGGGATGGCTCAGTGGTTAAGAGCACCCACAGCTCTTCCAGAGGACCCGGGTTCGATTCCCAGCACCCACATGGTGGCTAAGAACCATCTTTAAGCTGGGTGTGGTGGCACATGCCTTTAATCCCAGCACTTGGGAGGCAGAGGCAGGTGGATCTCTGTGAGTTCAAGGCCAGCCTGGTCTACAGGGCTATTTCCAGGCCACCTGGGGCTACAGCGAAACCCTGTCTCAAAACACACACACACACACAAAAAAAAAACTCAGAAATTGATTAAAATCATTTTAAGTAAAATAAAACTGATATTTGGAGTTTATTGAAAGACCATAGAGAATCTTATATCATTCTAAAATAGAATATACAACAGCTAGGACTCATTTTGAGTTTGACACTAAGAGAATGAAACAGTTATGGGGTTTCCTTCTCTGTCAAAGAGGTACACAAACAATTTATTTGTTCTTTTCCTCCAAAATATATTCCTTTCCCTTCCTACCCCTCTGGAACATATAACTGGGATAGAACATAGGCCTCTTCTGATAATGTATGAACACATTTTGCTTTATGAAAAAGTCAATTTACTGTCTAAAGATACTATATAATGCATTTCAAACCCATTTTATACTTGATTCTTATATTAATCATTTTTTCAATGTACTTTGTGAATGTAAGTCAATTTAGGTATTTATGCTTTTCTTATTTTTAAAATTTTATAATACAATGAGTATATATTTAGCAATCAACAAAACAAATCTTTTTTTGTCTTTTGTGTATTGTATGTGTGTGTTTTTGAGACAGTGTCACCCTGTAGTCCCAGATGGCCCAGAACTATGTAGACCAGGCTGGCCTTAAACTCACAGAGATCCACCTGCCTTTGCCACTATGCCAGCAACAAAACAAATCTTAAAAGAATTCTTATACTTCCCTGTTATTAAGTACTTGAGGCTTTATTACCCATTGTCTAAATTCTAATTTGGTAATTTTAGAAACATTTAAATCAACTTTTCCCTGATTTAGAGCAGACAGCTCCCTGCTGTCTTAGGCTCTGCTGAATTACTTAAGGCCTCGCTAAGCAGGGTCCTCTTCCATAGGAGTTAGACTCAGAAAATGGAGGAACAAAAGGCCAGACCATCTCCCCAGCCGCAGTGTAGTCAGTAATGGAAGGAAAAAGCATGGATGAGATAAGTTAAAGAAGTTAAATTAAAACAGTACTCTACTTTAAAAGAAAACCAGAAAGTTATAGATCTGCTTATCGACATCATCAAGGGATAGAAAAGGGAAGATTTGACAGGTGTGGTTAAATGTACTAGTTGCCAAAACGAAAAGGTTTTCGTTAGTATCTGTTCTGAGCTGAGACTCCTTAACAAGACCTGTCTTACATTATAAAAAAAAATTTTTTTTTTTGGTCTTTTTGAGACAGGATCTTCCTGTTGCCCCAGTTGTCCTGGAACTTGCTATGTAGACCAGGCTGGCCTTGACTCACAAAGATCTGCCTGCCTCTGCCTCCTGAGTGCTGGGATTAAAGATATGTGCTGCCATGCCCAACTATAAAATCTCTTACAAATAATCTTTTCACACACAACTCCCTCTATTTTTAAGATGTTCACAGGTTTATGGGCTAAATGCAGCTTCTTGTGTTAAAACTTCGAGGATTCCTGAAAGTGTATCTATCTTCTGTTGGGCAGGTTGTTTGCTGACATTGTGATAGGGTCTGAGAGCAGCACATCTCACACAGTGTGTGTGAAAACCCATCCATCACACTCAGGGACCACAAAAAGATCTTTTTTTTTTTTTTTTGTCTTTTTGAGACAGGGTCTTCCTGTAGCCCCAGCTGTCTTGGAACTTACTCTGTAGACCAGGCTGGCCTTGAACTCACAAAGATCCACCTGCCTCTGCCTCCCGAGTGTGCCACCATCCCCAGCCACCACTTCATTTCTAAAAACACAAAGCTGGCATTTGTTTCTATTAATACAGTGGAAAACATTTCTTTTTTACCAGCAAGGCATTTTGTTGAACTTTAAAAATTATATTTACTTTACACTACATTGCTGTTGTAATGAACATTTGAAGAATAGTTGCTGATTCTATTGAGTTGATTCCTAAACTTTATCACTATTATTCTTAGCCACATGTTTTTATAAATGTTTTATGTTATCATTTTTAACTTTTAAATCTCATTTATGTAGTCTTTTAACAGTGACTTAAATATCATCAGCTTCTAAGAACATGTTCCCCAGTAATAAAGATTTTAATATAGTGTGATGAACAGCTGGCCCGAGAACTCCTGACTAAAGCTAAAATCAAAGGCACGTGCCACCACGCTTGGCCTCTGCTGTTTTTATGCAAATCAATCCAGCACAGTTTAGAAAAAAAAAGCTATCAATCCAGCATAAAAAAAACAAATAAGTAAAAGAGAGGGTAAAACTCCTCTAACTGGTATCCATTACTGTTTTCATGGTCACCATGGCTGACTATTCTGCTGACCACTGCTATAAGACCCCTTATTATACTGCTTTTGGCCTTCACTATAGGACCTTGCCTCACAAACTGCCTAACTAGGTGGATCTCTGAGTTCAAGGCCAGACTGATCTACATGGAGAGCTCCAGGCCAGCTGGGACTAAAGGGAGACCCTATCTCAAAAATACCAAAAAAACAACAACAACAACAAAAAAAAACCAGCACGGATACCTCTCCTTCTGGAACAAGTATCTGAGTTGGTTGTTTATGGATCTTATTTTTAGATGCCCTGTAGCCCTCCAGGGCTGCACCCCCACTGGGTGTGGTGACTGTGCTTCTGTTTCTCTGGCTGGAGACCCATTCGGGGTCTGACACTTGGGTCAGTCGTGGTGCCCTGTGGCTTCTCCTGGAGTGCTTTGTAAGAGCTGATCCCCAGGATGGCCTGGGCAAGGAATCGGCTTACACAGTTCAAGCCCTGTTAATGTACAACATGAGCACATATGTTTAACCCCAGGAGCAGTAAATCATTTCCTCTACTTGAATCTACTTTTCATTTATTCCTAATTTATTAATTTTATATATTTTTAAAATCATTACCTGTTATAATCTAACTAAATTCCTTTTTATAAAACTGAGGTCAGCAGAGGCCCTTCTATTATACATGTGTTATATTGGTACTTAATGCAACAGATTATACCATGTGGTTGTATTACAATGTGATATGCTAGAAATTATTACTCCACTTCTGTTTATAGAAAATAAGCTATTGGACTGGAGAAATGGCTCAGTAGTAAGAGCACTGGCTGATCTTGGAAAGAACCAGGGTTTGGGTCCCAGCCCCCACATGGCTGCCAACAACCATCCATAACTGCAGTTCTAGGGATACAGTACGTCTGTTCTCTGAGGGCATTGCATGCATGTGGTGTACTTTCCTACATGCAGCAAATACACAGACACACAAAAAATAATAAATCAAAAAAATTAAAGAACATATTTAAGCTAAAAGAAGTGAGAATAAAAATTGTGTACATTCTGGGAGTTGAAAGAGTTCAGATGCTATTATACAAAACTGAAAATTACTAAAAGACCAACAAGAGTGTTCTTAAAGATGATATTTGAGCAACTTTACATAGACAGCAAACCCACAGGGCAGTACAGCTAGGTCCTGCATCCTGCCTCTACATGTATAGTCTCCTCCATTATCAGCATCACCAAAGCAGAATATTTGATGTAACTGATGAATCTTCATTGAAGTATCATGTCTGTAGTTTACATTAGGGATCATTCTGGGTGTTGGACATTCCATGACTTTGAATCGATTATAATATACTACATAGTATTTTCAATGACCTGAAAATTTTCCCCTCCCCTGGCAACCACTTTTCATTGGTTTTTCAGATTGTTAGGTACTTGAATCGTGCAGTACATTGCCTTCTCAGATTGACTATTATTAATACTCAGTTATACATATTCAGGTTTCCTTTGTTTTTGTGGCTGGAAAGCTCATTTTTCTTTTTTTTTTTTTTTCCCTGAATATTAGAAACATTAAGTACTTGTCACTAGTTGTTTGTGGATTTTTTTTTTTCTCATGTAGCCAGGCTGGCTTTTTGTTGTTGTTGTTGTTGTTGTTTTGTTGTTGTTGTTTGTTTTTTTTGGAAAACTCATTTTTCAATGCTAAACATTTCACTTCATGAAGATACTACAGTTTGCTTATCTATTACCCTAGTAAAGGACATCTTCCTTGCTTTCAAGCTTTAATATGAAAAAAAAAAACCTCTCTAAACATCTGTGTACTCGCTTCTGTGTGAAAGGAGTTTTTAAGAAAGAAAATTTTAAAATATTGACTAGAACATGACTACAAGTAGAGTTGCGGTGCTTGTTAATTCCACACAGAGAAGTGAGTGCAGGACACGGACTTCTGTTTATTTTTATCCTTAAAGTTAGCAGAGACTTGTGTTCACTCTGCCTCCTCCCCAGCCCCTCTCCCCCTTGCTGGTCCTTCTCTCCCCACACAGTTCTCCCTTCAGCTTGTCTGACATACATGTTCTATTATGCTCTCCTATCCCATGCTGCCCCCATGTAGACCTCTTCTTCCCTTTTCACAAGTCTCCTTTCTACTTCCATGTTCTATACACACATGTGCATCCACACATGTGTTTATGTATACATATAATTACATTCTGCATATAAGAGAAAGCATATGTTACTCATCTTTCTGAGTCTGGATTATATCACATGACATAATGATCTGTAGAAAGTGCATTTTCAAATTCTTCAAATTTTGAATTGTGTATTTACAGCTCAAGTGTATCAGATTTTCCTTATGAACCAAACACTTTAAGGATTTGTAAATTAAAAAGACTGAATGTGATTTTTCTGTCCATTTTAGCCTGTTCCCAGAACATTGGCATCTATACTAGAATGCCTAATTATTGCTCATTCAGTTGGAGTGGAAAGTCTTTTTGGTGACTGCATGAAGTAAGTTATCTTGAGTTATCTTGTATCGTGCTGTTATTATTATACATCATGTGTATGTGTGTGTGTGTGTGTGTGTGTGTGTAATATATAGTGTTACAGAGTTTGAAAATACCAGGAAACACCCCAGAGCCAAAGTCAAATGTTGATCATCCAAATTTATTAAAAAGAAACGAAAACAGCACTGCTGACAAATGGTCTCGGTGCCCAGTTGTGACGTCTGTCCGGAATTCAGTCTGCCATTCTGACTGCAGCTCTGACTAGTTAAGGCGGCTACCTTTTTTGCCGGGCGTGGTGGTGCACACCTTTAATCCTAGCACTTGGGAGGCAGAGGCAGGTGGATCTTTGTGAGTTCAAGGCCAGCCTGGTCTACAGAGTGAATTCCAGGACAGCTGGGGCTACAGGGAGACCCTGTCTTGAAAAAGAAAAAAAAAGAAAATGTCAGGTGCCTTTAAGCAGGATAAGCAGGTTACAGAAGCAAAAAAACTAGCAGTTAAATGTCTGTGTGTCAAGGTTTGGATGTGGTCAGTAGTAAGGAAAGGGGAGGGGATCTGGGTGCCTGGAGTTTGCCATGCAACCTTGAGCTAAGAGTAAAATAAACCTAAATGGTTTCTCTGTTCAAAATGGAGTTTTTCTGATCATTACCATAGTATGTCCTCTAAGTCTCTGACTTTTGTGGGCAATTATAGACTTGGTCTTTTTTCTTTGGCACAGTGCAAGTAGTTTCATGCTTAACTAGTTGCACAATTAAGTAGAATTAGGGATTTAGATGTTACTCAAGATGTGTGGGATCAGTTTCATTGAAGATGAACTATGGCTATATTAAAATGTGCACATAACCCAACCTGGGTTAAAAATTTGTGTTTCTAAAAAGGGGGAGTATAGTTAATTCCATCTTAGAGCTCCAAAAATTATTATAGCTCATAAAATTTGTACAAAGGTTGACCAAAACACATGTTGTAGTTCATATAATTGAAAAAAATACTGAGTCTTAAAATGATATTTAATTGCTCTAACTTGAATTCTTCTATCTTAATAGCTGGATTGTAAGCCATTTTGCAAGATTTTGGTCTGAAAGAAGCTTTGCAAATGTCCCTCCAGAGATCCAGAAGAGTTGTCTTGATATGTTGATTCAGTCCTTAGTGAGTAGAACCCCAATACTTTCACTTATGTATCATCAAAAAGTTTGCTCAATTGTGCTTTCAGTGATTTAAGTAGTGAAATAAAGTGTTACTGATGTTATAAAAGCAAGATGAGAGATCCAACCCCAAATAACCCAGGACCAATTCAGAAATCCGGTGTTAAAATTCTCCCCTGAAACCACTCTCAGTACTAAGTTCATCAGCCCAAATTCAGTTAGACAGACAGAACCACAACCAGGTATATATATTCATGAACACAAGGGTTCCAAAAATGGAGATTATGCATTAGTCCATCAATATAGACAGCAAAATTGGCCCACTAAGGTGTGTCTGAACATAACACTAAACTTTCTGAACGGCACTGCTTTCTAAGGAATCCAGCCTTCACCTGGTGGCACATTGTTTACAATAGGCCATTCCTCTCATGGAAAAGACAGTGTTTTGTTCTTACTAGAATAGGTATGTACTCTGGACATGGATTTACCTCCTTAACTCACTGTTTTTGCTAAAACTGCTATCCATGAACTTGCAGAATTCCTTATCCATCATCTTGGCATTCCACACAGTACAACAATGACTAAGAAATTCACTTTGCAGACATTGAAGAACAGTGTGCACGTCCTCGTGTCATTTGTTGAACTTGGGAATTTTTCCATCATCTTGAAGCTACTGATCTGATAAAATGAAGGAGGGCTTTTCAAAAGTGCAGTCACAGTGCCCACTAGCTGGCAGTACCTTCCGAGACTGAGGCAGAGTCCTCCAGGATACAGTATGCACTCTAAATGAGTTTTGGATTTAAGGTGCTATTTCTCCTGTAGCCAAGATTCCTGTATCCAGAACCCAAGGGGGGAGTGGGAATGGCTCCACACAGAAGTCCTCCTAGTAACCTGTTGGCAAAAATGTTACCTTTCTTCCCTGCAACTTTGGGGCTGTGCTGGCCTTAGCACTGAAGAGAAGAATGCTTCCCCCGAGACATTGATTCCACTGAGCTGGTAGCAGAGAGTGCCTTCCTCTGGCTGGTCTGTAAGTTCACATAGGATCAAGTAGAATTACTGAGAGGTTGAGCATCACTTGTGGGAGAAATCGCGTTGCAGCTGTATAATAGGGTCAGAAGAACACATTGGGATTACAGTACACTAGGTTCTGTGCATTAAACCAGAAGAAAACGGTAACAGCCTGTTTGTCAGCAGTGCTAATAATGGTCCAGGTTCTTTAGCAATGAAAGTCTGGGCTGTTCTACCAGATTAGGAACTGTAAACATCAGACGCAGGTGTGGAGTGTGGAGTGGAAGAAGGTGGTCAGAAAACCAGCAGTGTCCACGTACCAGTTAGGAAATGAGCTTTCCTATGGCTAGGATATACACATAAGTACTGACCATCCTTCTGTGCAAATGTGCTTGTCTGTATATTAACCAAACATTTTGATTTTTACCTCAGTCTCACTCCCCCTACCATCTAAGACATGGTAACAATAGTTAAATTTCTATCTCCATATTTGTTACAAGAAACCAAGAACTGTGAGCCTATTTGAAGATGAGTAAATATCACTCAAGGACAATAATAAAGAACTTTGTATTTGTTTTTGATTTTTATGAAAAAGTTTGGGCCAAGCATGGTGTTACATGCTTTTATCACAGCACCCAGGAGGAGTAGGCAGTTGGATCTCTATGAATTCAAGGCTGGCCTAGTCTACATACCAGATTCCAGATGAGCCTGGCCTCTGTGGGCACCACATACATGGCATACATACACATAAAATAAATATTTAGAAAACAAGTTAAGCGGCAGTACATTTTTTAGAAAGTAAGGGACTGGGGCTGGAGAGATGGCCTAGCGGTTAAGAGCACCGACTGCTCTTGCAGAGGACCCAGGTTCGAACTCCAGCACCCACATGGTGGCTGAGAACCGTCTGTAACTCCAGTTCCAGGAGAAACCAACACCCTCTTCTGACCTCTGAGGCATTGCACGACACAGGTGCACAAACCTACATGCAGAGAGTACATTCATACACATACAGAAATAAATAAAAATTTTTTTAAAAGTAAGGAACTGAAGAGATAGCTCAGCAGTTAAGAACCCTTGCCGTTCTTCCAGAGGACCCAGTTTCAATTTTCAGCACCCACATGGCAGCTAACAATCATCTGTAGCTCCAGTTCCAGGGGATCCAACACTGTCTTCTGGCCTCTTCAGGGCATTGTACAACACAGATACATTTATATGCATGCAGGTAATACAATTATTAACATAAAATAAAATTTAAATTTTTTAAATAGTGCCTAAGAAACAACATATAGGATTGACCTCTGGCCATCACACATACATATGTGTGCACATGCCCACACACAAATACATAAAAAGAACATTTGTGATTTATGGAAAGAAGTACAAATATTAATATTAGCAGACATTTGGAAGAAGCAGACTCTAATCCTCCAGGCGAATGACTTCAGGGCTTAGAAACTCAGTGAAGGGAGTAAATGAAAACATGGCAGAGAACAGAAGATGGACTGGCCTTAGAGGTAGAGCCTAGAAAGTGACTGAATCAGTACAGTCTCATGATGCTACTTTAATAATGAGTGCCTTCTTATTCTTGTAGATGAACAAAGATAGCAACTCAGAAAGATGCTGCGAACACCATGGAAACAATGAAGGGTTTAGAATAGTACATCAGTGTAATTGGTAAGGAAAGCACAGGGTTTGAGATTATTGACTCAAGGCTTAAAGGAAGTTTTGTTGGTTTATAAAATATCTGTAAGTGAAACAATCACAGGAATTTCTGATGAAAGGAAAAATCAGTGTGCCAAACTACACTGGTTATTTTTTTTAAATTGCCACAGTATCCCCAGTCTTTACCAAACACCATCTTGCTCAACAGCCATCAGTACTGAGATAAGATCCTCAACCAGCCAAGCTTATGGCCCACTGAAGGCTCAGATGCCCATTAGTACTTGAGCAATAAAGTATTTTTACTTAAAGTATATGTGATTCTTTTAATATAATGCAGTTACATACTTACTAGATGTCAGTGTAGCATAAACATAGCTTTTATGTGCTTTCAAAACAAAAACTTCATGTGACCTGCTCTACTGCGAGGATCATCCTCACAGAGCAGCTGGTGACCTGCTTTATTGTGGTATTCACTTTGTTGTGGTGGAGGAACTGAACCCTTGGTCTCTCTGAGGTATGCCTGTTCTTCCTTTTACTCAGATTGGTTTCTGGNTTTCCTCCTGGAAGAACGGCCAAGGGTCTTTTAACTGCTGAGCTATCTCTTCAGTTCCTTACTTTTTAAAAAAATTTTTTATTTTATTTTATTCTGTATGTGTATGAATGTACTCTCTCCATGTAGGTTTGTGCAACCGTGTCGTGCCAATGCCTCAGAGGTCAGAAGAGGTGTGGGGATTCTCCTGGAATTGAGTTACAGACGGTTCTCAGCCACCATGTGGGTGCTGGAGTTCGAACCTGGGGTCCCTCTGCAAGAGCAGTCGTGCTCTTAACCGCTAGGCCATCTCTCCAGCCCCAAGTTCCTTACTTTCACTAAAAAATGTACTGCCGCTTAACTTGTTTTCTAAATATTTATTTTATGTGTATGTATGCCTGTATGTGGTGCCCACAGAGGCCAGGCTCATCTGGAATCTGGTATGTAGACTAGGGCCAGCCTTGAATTCATAGAGACCCACTGCCTACTCCTCCTGGGTGCTGTGATAAAAGCATGTAACACCATGCTTGGCCCAAACTTTTTCATAAAAATCAAAAACAAATACAAAGTTCTTTATTATTGTCCTTGAGTGATATTTACTCATCTTCAAATAGGCTCACAGTTCTTGGTTTCTTGTAACAAATATGGAGATAGAAATTTAACTATTGTTACCATGTCTTAGATGGTAGGGGGAGTGAGACTGAGGTAAAAATCAAAATGTTTGGTTAATATACAGACAAGCACATTTGCACAGAAGGATGGTCAGTACTTATGTGTATATCCTAGCCATAGGAAAGCTCATTTCCTAACTGGTACGTGGACACTGCTGGTTTTCTGACCACCTTCTTCCACTCCACACTCCACACCTGCGTCTGCTGTTTACAGTTCCTAATCTGGTAGAACAGCCCAGACTTTCATTGCTAAAGAACCTGGACCATTATTAGCACTGCTGACAAACAGGCTGTTACCGTTTTCTTCTGGTTTAATGCACAGAACCTGGTGTACTGTAATCCCAATGTGTTCTTCTGACCCTATTATACAGCTGCAACGCGATTTCTCCCACAAGTGATGCTCAACCTCTCAGTAATTCTACTTGATCCTATGTGAACTTACAGACCAGCCAGAGGAAGGCACTCTCTGCTACCAGCTCAGTGGAATCAATGTCCCGGGGGAAGCATTCTTCTCTTCAGTGCTAAGGCCAGCACAGCCCCAAAGTTGCAGGGAAGAAAGGTAACATTTTTGCCAACAGGTTACTAGGAGGACTTCTGTGTGAGCCATTCCCACTCCCCCCTTGGGTTCTGGATACAGGAATCTTAGCTACAGGAGAAATAGCACCTTAAATCCAAAACTCATTTAGAGTGCATACTGTATCCTGGAGGACTCTGCCTCAGTCTCGGAAGGTACTGCCAGCTAGTGGGCACTGTGACTGCACTTTTGAAAAGCCCTCCTTCATTTTTATTTTATTTTATTTATTATTTTTTTGTTGTTAATTCATTTCTTTTTAATTTTATTTGTTTGTGCATTATACTCATTTTCCAATTCAGATCAGCATATTTCCCTTCCTTCCCCCCCCCCCATCCCAGATCATGTATTCTGCAATAACTGTCCTGCTCTTTCAGGTTATTTTTTTCTTTTTAAGCTTTAATGTAATCCATGAGTATAAGCATCCTTCGTGCAAAACCAATCTATAGACATGTTGTGCCCAAACCACCACAGTCCCACCATTCAGTGGAGGTTGACAGGTTGTTGTCAATCAAGTTGATCAAATGAGCTGTCCAGCTACACCGCTGAGTTTCAACGTTCCCCCAATCGCAGCTTTACATCTACACGCCCCTCTTCCGCAGATTGTTCCCTGGCTTAGAAAAGGGGCACAGGTGGATGAGAAGTAAAACTGTCCTCTCTCTCTGGAGCTGTTGACTTGGATCTGGTCAATCTGGCTGTTTCCTTTCATGGGCTGACAGTTGTTCAGGAGTAACTTTCATCCTACTCTTAATAGTGTCCTCCATTACAGTTGGAAAATGACTCATCACGTCATATTTTCTCCTTGTTCTATGGGGGGGAGCAGAAAGTCATACAAAACCTTTGTGGCCTAGAAGTAAGTTTCATTAGGACTCCATTATAATAGTTGTTACATTAGGATCACAGAAGGGTTCGATGTTTGGCATCTGAGGCTTTCTTCCTTCAGTGTTCAGCCCTCCTTCATTTTATAGACAGTAGCTTCAAGATGATGGAAAAATTCCCAAGTTCAACAAATGACACGAGGAGTGCACACTGTTCTTCAATGTCGCAAAGTGAATTTCTTAGTCATTGTTGTACTGTGTGGAATGCCAAGATGATGGATAAGGAATTCTGCAAGTTCATGGATAGCAGTTTTAGCAAAAATAGTGAGTTAAGGAGGTAAATCCATGTCCAGAGTACATACCTATTCTAGTAAGAACAAAACACTGTCTTTTCCATGAGAGGAATGGCCTATTGTAAACAATGTGCCACCAGGTGAAGGCTGGATTCCTTAGAAAGCAGTGCCGTTCAGAAAGTTTAGTGTTATGTTCAGACACACCTTAGTGGGCCAATTTTGCTGTCTATATTGATGGACTAATGCATAATCTCCATTTTTGGAACCCTTGTGTTCATGAATATATATACCTGGTTGTGGTTCTGTCTGTCTAACTGAATTTGGGCTGATGAACTTAGTACTGAGAGTGGTTTCAGGGGAGAATTTTAACACCGGATTTCTGAATTGGTCCTGGGTTATTTGGGGTTGGATCTCTCATCTTGCTTTTATAACATCAGTAACACTTTATTTCACTACTTAAATCACTGAAAGCACAATTGAGCAAACTTTTTGATGATACATAAGTGAAAGTATTGGGGTTCTACTCACTAAGGACTGAATCAACATATCAAAGACAACTCTTCTGGATCTCTGAGGGACATTGCAAAGCTTCTTTCAGACCAAAATCTTGCAAAATGGCTTACAATCCAGCTATTAAGATAGAAGAATTCAAGTTAGAGCAATTAAATATCATTTTAAGACTCAGTATTTTTTTCAATTATATGAACTACAACATGTGTTTTGGTCAACCTTTGTACAAATTTTATGAGCTATAATAATTTTTGGAGCTCTAAGATGGAATTAACTATACTCCCCCTTTTTAGAAACACAAATTTTTAACCCAGGTTGGGTTATGTGCACATTTTAATATAGCCATAGTTCATCTTCAATGAAACTGATCCCACACATCTTGAGTAACATCTAAATCCCTAATTCTACTTAATTGTGCAACTAGTTAAGCATGAAACTACTTGCACTGTGCCAAAGAAAAAAGACCAAGTCTATAATTGCCCACAAAAGTCAGAGACTTAGAGGACATACTATGGTAATGATCAGAAAAACTCCATTTTGAACAGAGAAACCATTTAAGTTTATTTTACTCTTAGCTCAAGGTTGCATGGCAAACTCAGAGCAGCCCAGATCCCCTTCCCTTTCCTTACTACTGACCACATCCAAACCTTGACACACAGACATTTAACTGCTAGTTTTTTTGCTTCTGTAACCTCTTATCCTGTAAAGCACCTGACATTTTCTTTTTTTTTTTTTCAAGACAGGTCTCCCTGTAGCCCCAGCTGTCCTGGATTCACTCTGTAGACCAGGCTGGCCTGGAACTCACCAAAGATCCACCTGTCCTCTGCCTCCCAAGTGCTAGGATTAAAGGTGTGCACACCACCACGGCCCCGGCAAAAAAGGTAGCCGCCTTAACTAGTCAGAGCTGCAGTCAGAATGGCAGACTGAATTCCGGACAGACGTCACAACTGGGCACCGAGACCTTTGTCAGCAGTGCTGTTTTCGTTTCTTTTTAATAAATTTGGATGATCAACATTTGACTTTGGCTCTGGGGTGTTTCCTGGTATTTTCAAACTCTGTAACACTATATATACACCACACACACACACACCACACACATACACCATGATGTATAATAATAACAGCACGATACAAGATAACTCAAGATAACTTACTTTCATGCAGTCACCAAAAAGACTTTCCACTCCAACTGAATGAGCAATAATTAGGCATTCTAGTATAGATGCCAATGTTCTGGGAACAGGCTAAAAAGGACAGAAAAATCACATTCAGTCTTTTTAATATTACAAATCCTTAAAGTGTTTGGTTCATAAGGAAAATCTGATACACTTGAGCTGTAAATACACAATTCAAAATTTGAAGAATTTGAAAATGCACTTTCTACAGATCATTATGTCATGTGATATAATCCAGACTCAGAAAGATGAGTAACATATGCTTTCTCTTTATGCAGAATGTAATTATATGTATACATAACACATGTGTGGATGCACATGTGTGTATAGAACATGGAAGTAGAAAGGAGACTTGTGAAAAGGGAAGAAGAGGTCTACGTGGGGCAGCATGGGATAGGAGAGCATAATAGAACGTGTATGTCAGACAAGCTGAAGGGAGAACTGTGTGGGGAGAGAAGGACCAGCAAGGGGGAGAGGGGCTGGGGAGGAGGCAGAGTGAACACAAGTCTCTGCTAACTTTAAGGATAAAAATAAACAGAAGTCCGTGTCCTGCACTCGCTTCTCTGTGTGGAATTAACAAGCACCGCAACTCTACTTGTAGTCATGTTCTAGTTCAATATTTTAAAATTTTCTTCTTAAAAACTCCTTTCACACAGAAGCAAGTACACTATTTAGAGAGGTTTTTTTTTTTTTCATATTAAAGCTTGAAAGCAAGGAAGATGTCCTTTACTAGGGTAATAGATAAGCAAACTGTAGTATCTTCATGAAGTGAAATGTTTAGCATTAAAAATGAGCTTTACACAAAAAACAACAAACAACAACCAAACAACAACAACAACAAAAAAAAAAAAAAAACATGAGAAAAAAAAAAACCCACAAACAACTAGTGACAAGTACTTAATGTTTCTAATATTCAGGGAAAAAAAAAAAAAAAAAGAAAAATGAGCTTTCCCAGCCACAAAAACAAAGGAAACCTGAATATGTATAACTGAGTATTAATAATAGTCAATCTGAGAAGGCAATGTACTGCACGATTCAAGTACCTAACAATCTGAAAAATCAATGAAAAGTGGTTGCCAGGGGAGGGGAAAATTTTCAGGTCATTGAAAATACTATGTAGTATATTATAATCGATTCAAAGTCATGGAATGTCCAACACCCAGAATGATCCCTAATGTAAACTACAGACATGATACTTCAATGAAGATTCATCAGTTACATCAAATATTCTGCTTTGGTGATGCTGATAATGGAGGAGACTATACATGTAGAGGCAGGATGCAGGACCTAGCTGTACTGCCCTGTGGGTTTGCTGTCTATGTAAAGTTGCTCAAATATCATCTTTAAGAACACTCTTGTTGGTCTTTTAGTAATTTTCAGTTTTCACTCTCTTTTTCCCTCTTCTTCGACTTTTACCAGATTTTTTTATATAAGTACAAAAATTCTTAATTATTATTAATTAAATATTTTATTTAATTTTTGATTTATTATTTTTTGTGTGTCTGTGTATTTGCTGCATGTAGGAAAGTACACCACATGCATGCAAATGCCCCTGAGAACGACGTCTGTCTCCTGGAACTGCAGTTATAGTTAATGGATGGTTGTTGGCAGCCAAGTGGTGGCTGGAACCAAACCCTAGGTTCTTCCAAGATCAGCCAGGCTCTTACTTACTGAGCCATTTCTCCAGTCCAATAGCTTATTTTCTATAAACAGAAGTGGAGTAATAATTTCTAGCATATCACATTGTAATACAACCACATGGTATAATCTGTTGCATTAAGTACCAATATAACACATGTATAATAGAAGGGCCTCTGCTGACCTCAGTTTTATAAAAAGGAATTTAGTTAGATTATAACAGGTAATGATTTTAAAAATATATAAAATTAAAAATTAGGAATAAATGAAAAAAGTATGATTCAAGGTAGTAGCATTCTTCCAGAGGACCCAGTTTCAATTTTCAGCACCCACATGGCAGCTAACAATCATCTGTAGCTCCAGTTCCAGGGGATCCAACACTGTCTTCTGGCCTCTTCAGGGCATTGTACAACACAGATACATTTATATGCATGCAGGTAATACAATTATTAACATAAAATAAAATTTAAATTTTTTAAATAGTGCCTAAGAAACAACATATAGGATTGACCTCTGGCCATCACACATACATATGTGTGCACATGCCCACACACAAATACATAAAAAGAACATTTGTGATTTATGGAAAGAAGTACAAATATTAATATTAGCAGACATTTGGAAGAAGCAGACTCTAATCCTCCAGGCGAATGACTTCAGGGCTTAGAAACTCAGTGAAGGGAGTAAATGAAAACATGGCAGAGAACAGAAGATGGACTGGCCTTAGAGGTAGAGCCTAGAAAGTGACTGAATCAGTACAGTCTCATGATGCTACTTTAATAATGAGTGCCTTCTTATTCTTGTAGATGAACAAAGATAGCAACTCAGAAAGATGCTGCGAACACCATGGAAACAATGAAGGGTTTAGAATAGTACATCAGTGTAATTGGTAAGGAAAGCACAGGGTTTGAGATTATTGACTCAAGGCTTAAAGGAAGTTTTGTTGGTTTATAAAATATCTGTAAGTGAAACAATCACAGGAATTTCTGATGAAAGGAAAAATCAGTGTGCCAAACTACACTGGTTATTTTTTTAAAATTGCCACAGTATCCCCAGTCTTTACCAAACACCATCTTGCTCAACAGCCATCAGTACTGAGATAAGATCCTCAACCAGCCAAGCTTATGGCCCACTGAAGGCTCAGATGCCCATTAGTACTTGAGCAATAAAGTATTTTTACTTAAAGTATATGTGATTCTTTTAATATAATACAGTTACATACTTACTAGATGTCAGTGTAGCATAAACATAGCTTTTATGTGCTTTCAAAACAAAAACTTCATGTGACCTGCTCTACTGCGAGGATCATCCTCACAGAGCAGCTGGTGACCTGCTTTATTGTGGTATTCACTTTGTTGTGGTGGTGGAACTGAACCCTTGGTCTCTCTGAGGTATGCCTGTTCTTCCTTTTACTCAGATTGGTTTCTGGAAATTTGCCTTGTTCCTTTGTTTAGAACTGATTTCCTTGACTCTTTATTTTCCTGGACTCTGTGTTGCTGTTTGCATATTAAACAGCCTTGACACTTTGTTGTTACATTTAGACAACACAGCCACATTTCCCAGTCTCCATGGACTTGCCTCCTTCTAGAGAGTCTTACCCATCAGCCCACCTAGCTACTTTGGAATCTTCTCAAGTTTTCTTACTAGTTCAACTTCGCTTTTTTGTTCTTTTGAGTCCCAGGCATATAGCATATGGTGTCTCGTTAGTATTGAGTCAAGCAATACAGAAGATTCGGATCTTCGAACACTGTCTAACTCATGTCTTTCCATGATTGGTCTGTACTGAGCCTAGAGAATGTAGAGTGACAAGTTGTAAGTTAGCACTAACATGTCTACACTCTACGGTCTTATTGGCCCTTAGGTGGCTAGGGTATAATAGATCCCATTATCCTGGAACAGGCAAGACACAGATCTATTCTTTGAGTAGCTATCATAAAAGTGGAGTTTCATATTCCAGTTCTTTCTCTGAGGAGAAGTTGAGAGTTGGTGGGATTTGTTCACTTATTTTCTGCTAAACTGATGTTAGAGGCCCTTCAGAAAGTCCTGAACAGGGTGGAGGCCCAGTCACTTAATAGTACTGTTCTGTCAGTGCTTCTCCAACTTCGGTGCATCCATTAAACACTTACGGACCTTATGTAAGTGCAGACTCTAAATCCATAAGTCAAATTCAGGGCCAGAGATTCTGCATTTCTGACAAGCTTTGGGTAATGCTGACGCCATGGGTCACATGTTGAGCAGCAATACCTAGCAAGTACACTCTTCTCTGTCTCTGTTCCTAGGACCACCCAGCAGTCACTTCCCAGTAATCTGTTTCTCAGTCTTAGTCCTTACTAGGTAAGACAAGCAGTACTGAGCCATCAATCCTTCTTCTCAGAGTGTGTCCTATATCTATATTCACATGTTTGTAAAATACTATTATATGCATTGTAATCTATAATCACATAATAACAAAACTTTGCAACAACTTATGTCTTTAAGTAAAGTTCTCTTTATCTCGGAGGGGCCGTCTTTTTGTGACAGGGTGTCCCTATAGCCTCAGATGGCCTTGAATTCACTATATAGACCTCACTGGCCTCAGTCTCACAAAGATCCACTTGTCTGCTGGGATTAAAGGCATGCACCACCACTCCTGGCTACTATTCACCTTTTTAATTAATCTACTCTTTAATTTCCAGCATGTATATAATACGTCCAGTCCTGATCACATTCACGCCCCTCCTTCTTCCCCCTCCCCACTAACCACCCCCCACCCCCCATCCTGCTGCTCCCACCAAGTCCCCATCCCACATTCATGTCTTTTTGTTTTTACCTTGTGATGCACTGTGTGGGCATGGGCATGGAGTGTCCACTGGAACATACAGAACCAGTTCCTGTGTCACTGAGAACAAGGACTCCCTCTCTCTCCCAGCAGCCCTAGACTACCAGTAGCTCCCCTGGTCAGGCCAGGACTCCTTGAGCCCCTCCCCCATCTGTGGCTGAATGTTTATGGGCACAGGCCCTATGCAGGTCACTGCAGCCACTGGGAGCTCGAGTGTCACGGCCATGTCATGCCCAGGAGACAGTGTTCCACAGCCCTCCTCCCCATCATCTGGCTCTTAAAATTTTATGCCCCTTGTACTGCTGAACCTTGGAGTAGATGATACAGGTGTCTAATTTAAAGCTGAGATCAGAGCATCATTCTGATAACCGACAACACACTGGTGTTATGGACTGTTACGTGGCTGTTAAAGAATAAAAGGGCCAAGTGTAGTAATGTGTACCTACAGTCCCAGTACTCAAGGGGCTGGCACAGGAGGAGAGTGACTTCAAGGCCAGCATGGGCTACATAGCCATAGCCTGTGATACAGGGCTCTTTATAAACTGATTAAAAGCTTTTCAAAGTGTATGGTAAGTATAAAGAGCAGGGAACAATGTAGTATTACATAATGCCTGCATTGAAGGGCATAAAGAGAAAATTATATGTATTATATAGTTTTATATACCAATGTATTATATATTTTTATATATAATACATTGTGTATTATATAGTTTTATATACCAATCACTTTGGGAATATAGAGAAAAATGAATATTAGTTTAAGATGGGTTTTTGGGACAAGGATAAGAGGACTTTTTCCTAGGAATACCCTTTATACATTTAAAAATGTTTGAACTAAGTGATTAACTTTTGAATTACAGTTTTGTGTTTGGTCTAAAAGTGTTACTTTTCTTTATTCCTCAGGGTACTCATAACAGCATTTGTCAAATATCACATTTGTATGGAAAATTCCTGGGTCATCTGTCATCACTTCCCTCTGTCCATATTTTAGTTTTCCGATAGATTCTAAGCTAAATTATAAGCTGTATTCTATATGTATTTTTAAAAATACTACTATGAGAGCATAACATTATGTACATAGTAAGCACTGTGTAGCTAGCTGCCAAACTCATTTCCATATCCTACATTTGGCTCCACTATCATAGCAGTGCTACAGTAGAGCAATTGGGCTTGTTGTCTGAAACCTGGTGAATGACAGTTACTCAGGAGGTTACCACAAGAGGAAAGAATACTGGTACTTAAAAGAATTTGAACTATAGCAGAGTGGCTTTATTCTACTAAGATAGTTGAGACATATTGTATTTTTTTAGGTTAAACTTTTTTTAATGTTTGCCTATTTTAAAAGTGTATTTTCTGTCTCTGTCAGTATATTATATATATTAATTTTCATACCTTTTATAAGCATAACTTGACATGATAATTGTTTGAATTTAAGATCATCTTGTTAAAACATAGTTACTAATAAGCAAAACAATTTTGCAATTTTCAAATCGAATGCAATCTTTTTTTTTTTTTTTTTTTTTTTTGAGACAGGGTCTCCCTGTATCCCCAGCTGTCACAGACATCCACCTGCCTCTGCCTCCCCAGTGCTGGAATTACAAGTATGCGCCATCACACCCAGCTTATGGTACAATTTTTTTTTTTTTTGGTCTTTTTGAGACAGGGTCTCCCTTTAGTCCCAGCTGGCCTAGAGCTCGCTAAGTAGACCAGGCTGGCCTTGAACTCACAGAGATCTGCCTGCCTCTGCCTCCCTAGTGCTAGGATTAAAGGTGTGTGCCACCATACCTAGCTAGGGTACAATCTTAACCAAACATTTTGAAATACCTAAAAAGGAAAAAGGGGTGATCATATCATTAATGAGGCTCTGCAGAGGCTAACTTTTCCCAATTGTCTCTCTACATTGCATCAAATTTAGTAGTACAAGTAAACATTTAACCCAATATGCTTTAAGCTTCTTCAAGGTAAAGGAAAAAAAATAGCAGTTTTTCTCCTGAAGAGTAAAGAAGTAACATTATGTTGTTATGCTAACCAAAGTTGTAAAACACTTAGAGAAAGGGAGTTCTCCAAAATTTGCCATAATCAAGCAGGAGCAATGCTTGTTTGAAGTGCATTCATCATTAATGAATTCTTATTAAAAAGAAAAAAAGTTTTAATATTTTAAAGGATTAAACTTCCAAAATAACTTCAAATCTACTTATATGCCCTTAGCCTTCAGCCATGGTCAAGATCTAATGAATATCTGAGTATCCATTAAGACCCAGTTCTGTAGTAGCCTCAGCAGGCACAATGGTGAGTAAAGCCAGACCTGGCTTCACACTCACTGAACTAATGATACATATGTTCATATTTGAATAATTATAATTAAGTGCTTTAAAGAAAAGGGACAGAGAAGCATTGCTTTAAGAACTAAAAGTTGCCGGACATGGTGGTGCACTCCTTTAATCCCAGAACTCGGAAGGCAGAGCCAAGGCCAGCCAGGTCTACATAGCGAGCTCCAGGCCAGCTGGGACTAAAGGGAGACCCTGTCTCAAAAAAGACCAAAAAAAAAAAGAAAGAACAAAAAGTCCAAGATACAGTAATTTAAGAATTTGCCATTTTTCCCCTTTTCCTTGGAATGTGCAATATTTGTGAGTTGTTTCATTTCCCATAAGTCAATGTTTACCTATAATTTTCTGTGACAAAATGAATCATTATTAAATTAATAAAGTATAAAAAGTTGAACCTTATTAAGTTACAGGAAAAAAAGGCATTTGGGATTATTTGGTCTCCCTGAATTTTCAGTAAATATGTATTTGGTACTCATACAAGAATTAAGGTCAGGGCGGGGAAAGACTGCATTCAGCTAAGTGCTTGCCTTGCAGGCATAAGGATCTGAATTTGATCCCCAGATCTCATGTAAAAAGCCAGGCACAGTGGTATATGCTTGGACCAGAGCTGGGAAGATGGAGACCAGCAACCCCAAGGGCTGTCTGGCTGGCTAGTCTAACCTAACTGATGAGATCCAAGTCAACCAACACCCACCCAAGGTTATCCTTCGGTCTATACACTCTCTCACATACACATACACACATGCACATTCACACACATATATGCACACATACAAAATTAAGGCCAAGTCAGTGTGGCCCTGATGTTATAGATAATTATAGGTATACAAATTACTGTAGTCATAATAATCTCAAGCCAAATTTTTCTTTATAATTCTAAATTACTTTGATTTATTTTTAGATGTCTTTTAAAAGTAATTTATTCCCAGCTCAAGCTTTGTCCTTTTGGATAGTTCTGAATGAATGAATAAATAGATTTTATAAATAAAACTAGTGACAAAGATGTTAGCTACCTGGAATTTGGGGGGATTTGTAGGAGACATCACAGAAAACCAAAAGGATCTGATTTGCTTATAAAATTATTTTAAGAGTAGTAACTCTTAAAAACCCTTTTTAAAAGTTATTAACCTAACTTTTCCCCCAATATTTTTAAAATTCTAGAATTCTAGGAATGCTGCTTATCTTCTGATGGAAAGTGACAGGCTCATCGTCACCTTACCTAGAGTGAAGTGGACAGAAGCAGCCTTGTCAATGGCATCCCTGCTCCAAGGAGAGTGCATTGCATTTATTGTAAAAAACTTCTCTAAGGTCATTCAGAGTGAGAACTTCACTCTTCTCTTGCAGGTACTATATCTAAAGTATATGCTCTATTTAGTTCCAGCTTTGTAATTTGATTTTAATTATGTAAGATATTTTAAATTCAGGTTGCCTTTGATTAAATTAGTCTGATTTAAATAAATTCCACAGCAGATGGCATGTTTGCAACAGATTTAGAGCAGTGCTGGATAGGATTTTTGGCTTGAAGATGAGAAGGCAGGAGGGACAGGTCTCAGTGCCCTGGCAAGGCACATTGTCCTTCTGGCCAAGTCCAGCCCTTATCATAACCACACTGTAGAAACCAAACTCGTAAAGAGAATGTTTTCATCAGTATTAGATCCTTGAAAAATTCTCCATTTTTGAAAGGAGTTACTTTTCTCTAAAATTAGTCCTTGAATAACTCCTGTATTTTGTCTCTAGGTTTTTGGTTATGGCTCTGTTAGCTCTTAAAAACAGTGCCTGTGTGTATGTGTATATATGAACATGTGCAGCCTTTTCAAAAGGAAGAGAAGAGCAAATATGATTTGTTTGATTTCATATAGCCAGCTATGATGGTCGTACTACTTCATACTAGACTTTAACATTTCTTCCATATTTTACATGTGTTTCATGAAATGTCAAATTCTCTGTTTTGTAGTCACAGGCAATGAGCAGCACAGCTGAGCTGTTGGACAAAATTTTTAAAGCAATTGAAGAAAATATTGCCACTGAAAATAGCTGCTCTCTCCTTATGGCTGTGGACACATTGCTGAATTCTGAAAGTACAAAAGAAATGGTACTGAATATAACAAAATTCATTCAAATAATATAGTATTTGAAGTGGTTTAAGATTTTAAATTGATGATGCATTTTAAATGTTGCACGAGTTGTCAAAGTTAGGCAGTGGACATCTGGAGGGCTTGATATGGTCTCTTATATATGTTTAGACTATTTCCTAATAAACAATTTTTAAAATCTTTTTGCCACCAAATTGGCATTTTATTAAAGTTTACACTTTGGCTGTTGGGCTCATTAATTCTAAACATAGTTTGATACTTAGTAATATTTGGCACCATGCAATAATATTTCTCTGTGATAACAATATTAAACTTACATATATAAAATGTATTTAGTATTCTTAATCATTGGTGCCTTTTATAGTTTGCTTTTAATATAGTTCTAATTCCTTTTTCTTCAAATAAATCTTATTTTTAAATCAAGAGTAAGAAAAATCAAATTTTAAATATTAATTTTAAATACAATTAATCAGTGATGATAAGATTATTACCAATTATTGGCATTCTTATTCTGTAAGAATGATAAAATAGTTCATCAAATTTGTTATTATTCCATAGAGTATTTGACCTTGTAATGTCATAGTTGATTTGGAAAGACTGTGGAAGATATTCATATAAAGGTCATTGAGTTTAAAAAGCATTTAGTTGAAAAGCTAACATCGAGCTTCATGTTTACTGTGAAACTCTGTTAACGAGTAAGCTTCATGAATAACATGCGTCCAATGGTCTTAGAAATGTAAGTGATGACATCATTGATTTAGCTTAGGAGTAAGTAGATTCAGAAGGAATAATGACTGGTTGCTATGACAATGTGGCTCTCACCAGCTGCTGATTTGTTGCTGGAACACAGGGTTTTACGTGCAAGATCCAAGCTCTGCGTGATAAGCTGTGGGTCTTCCTGGTTCAGTCTTTCTATGCTGTTCGTCATACAGAAAGCTGGAAACTGATGAGCACAGATGATCAACAGAAAATCCAAGCAGGTATGTTAGCTGTGGGATTTTTTTGTTCTCATGTTATGATCTTTGTGACAGCAGCTGTTTTAAAGACATTCTGAATAGATTAGTATTTGTGTGCTTCTGTTCAATAGCAGAGTGCTAAGGAGAACTAGCGACTGCATGGTAGGGCAGTTTGAATAAATCATGCTTTTTTCTGTTCTTAGAAAATGAAATTCCTTTCCTTTGTATATACATATCAGTTTTTAATCCTACCATATATTGGCTACAATACGCTAGCCAAATTTTCTTTAAAGGGTTTTTACAAAGAGCTTAGAAGTATAAAAGAATATAGTCTGTAGAGTACAGATTATCAAACATACTTTCTCCCTCTTTTAAAATACATTTATTATAAGGCTTTTCCATCTTTTCTCACAAGATAGCCTTCCTTGTGGTTCTGCCTAGATTAGATTGGCTTTATTTCACAATTGATTGGTTCAGGGATGCAGTGTGTGCTATTGCGGACTGTCCCTCGGGAGCCGCACAGTGATCTCTGACATTTAATACATACTGTTTGAAACATTAGCATTAAAGCAAAGATGTATATCTGTCAGTATATTTGTTTTTTAAATATTAAAATAAAATTTTGAGGGTGTGGAACTAAAAATGGCTTCATGACTATTTGGGGGTTAAAGCAGGTGCTTTTTCAGAAAAGCAGTATTGAACAGCTGCACTTTTTTAAATGTCATACTGAGAGATAATATTCTATGAACCAAACATTTTAGTAGTATGAAACGTGGAAGCCATGTATGATAAAATATATCCAATGTGTATTAAATTCTTAAGTGGTAAATTCAGATTGTCATCTGGTCAGTCTTGCAGTATACCATGATAAAGATTGTCATCTGGTCACTCTTGCAATATACCATGATAAAGATTGTCATCTGGTCAGTCTTGCAGTATACCATGATAAAGATTGTCATCTGGTCAGTCTTGCAGTATACCATGATAAAGATTGTCATCTGGTCAGTCTTGCAGGATACCATGATAAAGATTGTCATCTGGTCACTCTTGCAGTCTACCATGATAAAGCAACTAGGTATAATTTAAGAGCACTTTTCAAGGAAATTCCAGTTTTTCAAATAACAAAGATCACCAGCTCTTTAGATATGGAACATTTTTTCCTTCTTTGTGCTAATTTTTAGATGCTGTTTTTCTTTACTACAAAATCTATGCAATGTGAAGAAACAAACCGGGATAAGCATTCCTTGAGCAGGTGTCCTTCAAGCTTGCGTCTGTTGGTAGCAAACTTTGCTTGTCTCTGTTTTAGGGGATTTTCTAGTTAATTTGAACTTTTTAAAGTAATAATTAAAAATCCACATAAGTAAGCATACACATATCTAAACAAGCATATCTAAAGAAAGTGTCATCAGTAATACAATTGATTACCAGAAAGAACTTCCTATTCTATCATAGCGCATCACTGTAATATTTTAAAATCTAAATATGCTGAATTATAATGAGTCCTGACTTATGCATAATTTCTGCTTTGGGAAACCTGGTTAGAGTGCTTCTGGGTTCCCTTTGTCCTAACATTCTTATGTTCTTGTTGAGTTACTGATTTGGGGAGAACTTTTTCTTTTAACTCTTTTCTGTGTATTATTGTGCAGAGTCATTTGCTAACTGCAAATCAATCTTTACAATGCCATTTCTGGATCTTGCTTTGTCTTTCAGCACATATCCTATGGAACAGATTGTAGAAGATGCATGGTGGCGTTACTGATAGTTTAGTGTATTTTATTAGCCGTTTTGCTAAAATCAAATAAATTTTATAAATTATTTATAGAGGTATATTTCTTCACACTGTATCTTCAAGCCTTGTAAGGCTTAAAAAGAAAGAGATACATCAGCTACATTGTACTTGGTCCTTGTATCATTATTTCTGTATATTTTTCTGGTGTTATTCAAATTCTTTTTTAAAGAGTATGAACGAGTTCTCCAATAACTTCCATGTAAATATAACATACAAAATGAATTTTATGTAATTCTAAGGAGAATGAGATGAGTTTGAGGATTTTTTGCTTTATTTTTGACAGAACTATATAGTTCCCCCTTTCCATGTTCCTCATGATAAATTTGCATAATCAGAGAATAATTTCAAAAGACTATTTTAATATTTATTGAATATTTTCTTATTTAATTTTTTGAAATTTTGAAAACTAAATGAAATCAATTATCTAAAACTTTATAGTTTGAGAAAATTCTGGTTTTTTTTAAATAAATATGTGAATCTTTAATGTAAGATTTTACATTTCTTATTTATTAACTTTAAAATCATAAAATTTAAGGAGCTGAGAATAAGATTGAAAAGTAGATTACTGGTTCTAAGCTGTTATAAGAAATTGCTTTGTGTACTAGTTGGTTTCAGGGTTTGGTTTTGTTTTTAGTTTCCAACAAAATACAACCTTTTTCTGCTGGCATTCTATTTTTCCTGTACTTATATGGTAATAATGTTTTCCAAGAAAAATAAATGGCTGGGTTTTTTCCACAGCTGCATTTGACAAAGGTGATGATCGAAGACTTGGCAGAAAACCTGTACTCACTAGCTCCCAGGTAAACTTCTGAAATTGTGCAGGTCCCAGAGAGAAAAACACCAAACTATTTAAATTTGATTTTATAATTCAGAATAATTTTTAGATTTTTTTATTAATGATATTTTTAAATGGAAGTAATTTTGAGTCATAAAGAAATCAACTAAGCATTTGATCTATAAATTTTAAATGATATAAAATTCTTAAACTCAGTTGAGAGAGGAAATATGTGCCTTTTCATTTCCTTGAAAACCCTTTTGGCAAATTTTGGAGCTGCTCCGATACATTAGGAATTTTTTTAGAAATCTAGATCCAATTCAGTGTCGACTTTTCAATTAACCTACTTTATTACAAAAATAGATTTCACTTGTTCCAGTTTTCTCTATACTAATATTTTAATTCACATATTTTTTGGAGTGAAAAAAAGCAATCAGTACCAAGAACATTTATTGCTTTAGCTTTAGATATTTTTATATGCTTAAATATGGTATCCAAAATAGTCAGTGTTGAAAAACAGTAAGAATGGTGGTTGCTGGGGCTTGGGGGTAAAGGTTGGGATGCAGAAAACAGGAAAAGTTCTAGAGATCTGCTGTGTAGGTCATAGAGATAGTGTCAGTGCACTCTATGCTTTAAAATGTTAAGGTGGTACTTCTGTTTATTTAAAAAATACTCGCGGGGCTGGAGAGATGGCTCAGCAGTTAGGAGCACCGACTGCTCTTGCAGGGGACCTGGGTTCAATTCCCAGCACCCACAAGGTGGCTAAGAACCATCTTTAACTCCAGTTCCAGGGTAATCCGATGCCCTCTTCTGACCTCTTCGGCATTGCATGACACGGGTGCACCAACCTACATGCAGACAGTACACTCATACACATAAAAAATAATTAATTAATTAATACTTGTGTATTATAACTTGAAATATATTTTTCTTCCTTCAAAATATTAATAATAATTAGGTTCCAAGATAACTATAGCCATTCATGTAATCAATGAAATATTTTAAGTCCAAAATTATACTGATCTATGCATGTTCCAGTGATGATATAGAACCATTAGTAGAGCATTCCAGTTTTGAATGCAAAGAACATAATGCCCTTGGAAATTAGAGAATCCAGCTTTCCTCCTTATCATCCACTCTAGGAACTGGCACTTCTCCAGCCATGACATAGTTCTCATGGCTTAAGGCCAAAGTCAAACTCCAAATGTTTCAGATTAGGAACTGGAACAATGGAGGGTTTTATCAGCAAACCTCGTAGGATTGATTTCTGGAATGTTTCGTAGTATGCTTATGCTGACATGTCCTAAGGCTTACTGCCATCTAGCATTTATTGAGTTTGAGAGTTACACACTATAGCTCCTCTTAAAGGCTGATAATGCAGACTGCACCTTCAATTGCTGAGAAACACTGCAATAAAGAACACTTGCTAAGTGTGTTGATACAGTCCTATAATCCCAATACTTGGGAGGTGGACACAGTTCAAACCAAGACCCTGTCTCAAAAAAAAAAAAAAAAAAAGACAAAAGCCCACTTTTGAATTCCATTTCATTCAAAATTTCCAAATATATAAATATGGAAACCATTACAGTTCCTCACAACATACTCTAGGAAAGCAGACAGGGTCTCCCTATATCCCCTTTGGCCTGCAACTCACTCTGTAGACCAGGCTGGCCTTGAATTCACAAGAGATCCACCTGCCTCTGCCTCAGTTCTTAGCCGCCATGTGGTTGCTGGAAATCCAGCCTGGGTCCTCTGCAAGAGCAGTCAGTGCTCTTAACTGCTGAGCCATCTCTCCAGCCCCTTCCCTTTGGTTTTTGTTTAAGCTTTACAGAAATTAGTCTCTCTGCTTTCCGTTCCCCTTGCCTTATAGCAAACAGAACAAATTATAATTGTTGTTTATTTGGTTTCAAAATATAATGAGGGTGGCCATATACAAAACAGAATTGCCCAGGAATTGGTCATTGTTAATGCTGAACATTACACGGCATACTCATTATACTGTTCTGCCTTCTGATTGTTTATGATGGTGTGCATGGTGGTACACACCAGTAATCCTAGCACTGGGTACCCTGGAGCAGGAGGATTGTGAATTCACAGCCAGCTAGACTACATAGCAAGACCTTGCCTCAGAAGAAAAGAAAAAGGGAAATGAAGTAATTTCAGAATAGAAGCGCCTAAGCAGAATTGTTTTTTGTTTCGGAGGATTAATCCTCTTGTTTTCATTTTCGTCAATAGGATACAGTGACCATCCCCAGTTGGTCATGGACTTATAAGAAATATATATAAGCTTTGAAGATATAAGTCTATGGCTGCCTAGAAATGCAAATACAATGACTCTATACCCTGCTATGTTAATGTGAAATTTCTAAAGGAGTGTATTTATCCCATATAATACATAATTTTACCCATAGTATAATAGTTCAAAGTCCAAAAATTTAAGGACAAACTAAGTGAGGTCAGTTTTAGTGGTGGGCTAGAGGTCTAACAGCAGAATGTGCTAAGTTTTAAGTACTGAAAATACAGAAATAATTTTTAAGTTAAGACTTGGTCAAGAAAATAAAAAATGAGTCAGGTGTGGTTGTACAGGTCCTTAATCCCAGCACTCAGGAGGCAGAAGCAGGCAGAGCTCTATGAGTTCAAGGCCAACCTGTTCTACATAGTGAGATACTACCCCCCCAAAAGAAAAACAGAAAAAAGTAAATAAAGAAATAAAGAACAAGTCTATATGAATTTTATAAACTTAGAATTCTAGGACACTGTTCTGAAAAAAACTAATATCCACTCTAAGGACACGCATAATTGAAAGCCAAAATACATTAATAACTTCCTGGTTATCCCAGGTCCATTAAGACAAAGGTTGGACAACAGTCTATTGGTTCCTCTGTCACTGTACCTTGCTTTTTCCTAAACTTAACCTTTCTTTTCTTTTCTTTGTTTCTTTTTTTTTCTTTCTTGTCTTAAACATATACCTGTATGCACACACATGTATGTTTTATCTGAGATAATTTTTAATGTAATCTGAAGATTTTCTTATTTAGAAATAAGACTTTCAACTGTGTATCAATATACACTTCACAGCAGTTAGAAACATTTTCTGAATCCCCAATATGTTGTGGATGGGGTAAGGGTTTTAGTTATAAAGGAGAGATAGCACAGACCCTGCCCTACACTTCATATAGCTCTGCCAAAGGGAAAAAAATCACTGATGTGTGTACAAAAAAAGACAATATAGACTTTTCATTTCAATATTCTAAAATTCCTGCAGCTTTGAAGTTTTTGTTCCCTTCCTCATCAAAGTTGAATCTAGGAAAAACGAGGAAGTCATTTATTTCCTCCCTGCTGGGCTCTTCCTTTTCCCTATTTCAGCTGTCTTCTCCCCCACAACCTCCAGAGAGCCAGTACCACCTTGAATTTTCCCAACCTAAGCTTCTCCCACATGTATGTTTGTTACCTAGAAACTGTTGTCTTTTTATTTTAATGAGGACTCCAAAGAGTAAATTATTCTTACTGCAGAGGATTAAATGTTTAATGATAAAATTTCTGGCATTTGGGTTGAAGAATGTTGGGTGAGAATCTTTATGATGTCCACCAAATTATACCATTTAGATGACTATGTCCTTAAGACAGTGAATCATGACCTCACATCCTCATTCCGTATCTTCCCAGCCTGTGGCCTTGGGTAAGTCACATACCCAGTTTCATATCTAAGAAGTGAAGTAGCTATCGGAGCTGTTCCTAGGATCGCTATAAGGAATATGTGAGATGATATGAAAAATATTTAGAGCAGACCCTGAGAATGGTCCTCAAAGAACCTTGGATATTGTCATCTAACTCAAGACATTCTGGGAGCTCAGGAATTAATTTTTACCATAACCTCATGACTCAAATAGTTATTTAATGCTGTATTTCAGATTTGTTTAAGGTAAGATTGTCAGAGACAAAGTTTTGATGAAAATTGCTGGGTATGGTGGCACACACCTTTAATCCCAGTACTCGGGAGGCAGAGGCAGGTGGATCTCTGTGAATTCAAGGCCAGCCTGGTCTATAGAACAAGCTCCAGGCCAACTGGAACTAAAGGGAGACCCTGTCTCAAAAAAAAAAAAAAAAGTCAAAAGAAAACAATAAAAGATTTCTCAAGTTTTGAATGACCTTAAATCATAATATGGATTTTAAAAGGCTAGGGATATAGCTCAGTGGTACAGTATTGGCTAGCACAATATGAATGTTGCTCAGTTTTTCCTTCAAAAAACTACTTTACTGGGGCTGGAGAGATGGCTCAGCAGTTAAGAGCACCAACTGCTCTTGCAGAGGACCCAGGTTCAATTCCCAGCACCCACATGGCAACTAGGAACCATCTTTAACTCCAGTTCTAGGGTTATCAACGCCCTCTTCTGACCCCCGAAGCATTGCATGACACAGGTGCACCTACCTACATGCGGACAGTACATTCATACACATTAAAAAAAAAAACCATTTTATTGAAACAAAATATATGCCAAAGATTTCGGTAATTTATAAGATATTTTTTATTCTTTTTAGCAAAGGAGACACATTTCTGACTTTGATGTTATAAAAAAGAAGCCTTGGCCAGAAAATAAAAAAGAGTGTTGGACTCCTCTCTCTCCTAATCAGAAGATGAAATCTGATGGATTAGGAGCATCTGGACATTCATCAAGCACTAGTAGAAACAGCGTAAATAACACATTCAAGCATGATGATTTAAAGGAAAAAGATGGCATAAAAATATCTAAAGTCACAAAAGACTTGAAAACTGGGGGGAAAAGTATTCCTGGAAAGCCCAAAACTGTAATAAAGCCCAAAGTAGAAAAGAATGACAATGTGAAGTCAGAAGATCTGCCACCTAAGGTTGTGGCAAGACCAACAACAGCAGCAGCAACTGGACAAAAAAATTCAATAAATGGAAAAGGAGTCAGAAATCAAGAAGGACAAACCACAGGTGCCAGACCCAAGGTGCTCACCGGAAACCTAAATGTGCAAACGAAAGCCAAGCCTTTGAAAAAGGTGACAGGGAAAGATTCCCCATCCCGCCCCTCTGCAGGACCCTCCAGCAGGTCTACAAGCTCAAGTATGGAGTTATTGCTTACCAATGGGGGTCTAGAAGAAAGGAAAGAAAATGGATCCGTGGAAGAGAAGTTTTGTGATCAGAAGCCACTCTTCTGTGATGCTCCAGAGCGAATGGTGAAAAATGGAGTAGATAGTGTCAGAATTTCCACTGCAGGTAGGTCCCATCTGGCCTCCAGTTCATTATGTACCTGAGGATGCCCGTGCACTTTTGACCCCACTGCCTCCTCCTCCCACAGCTGTGCTCCATCATGCCTCGTTTATGTGATGCAGATCAGAGCCAGAGCTTCATATGCTATACTAGCACCCCAGCAATCAAGCTACATCCCCAGTCCTCTGCTTGAATTTTTAATAGTCCTTAATACTTAAAGTTCCTAGAAACAATGATCCTTGTCCCCTTTAATTACTTTTGAATACCACAGCGTATTTTTATATATATGAGCGAACTGAGATCACAGAGTCTTTCCACTTTAGCACTTGGGTTTTTTACTGTCTACATGGTAAATTTATACCAATTTGTTATATATTTTTAATGTATTCTCTCTCATGGCTGACATTTCTTGATTTGTAACAGTAAAATCTCAACCAGTTTCAAGAGTCACCAATGGAACATCCAATAAAAAAGGCATTCATGAACAAGACACTAGTGCAAATGGCAGGTAGGTCTCCTTTCAATATTGTACTTACTTTTCTCTGAAAACTATGCATATGCTAACTTCTAACTAAATATTCCTAAGACTTTTCTTTGTTTAAAAATCATGTATTTATCCAATGATATTTTAAACAATCTTATTTATTCCTATTTATATAAAAGGATGAGTGCAAAGTATTAAGAGTATCTCACTTTATAGCTTGCAATTATACATTGCTTTATCATACTTGACCCACACTTTTAAAACTTATAGACTTATGAGCTTCTTTATATTATAAAGAGATTTTTTTTTATCTTTTTGAGACAGGGTCTCCATTCAGTCCCAGCTGGCCTAGAGCTCGCTCTGTAGACCAGGCTGGCCTTGAATTCACAGTGATCCACCTGCCTCTGCCTCCTAAGTGCTGGGATTAAAGGTGTGCGCCACCACGCCCGGCTAAAGAAGTTTTTTTGTTTTGTTTTGTTTTGTTTTTTTTCTTAACAGAATATTTCATTTATGGGTGTTTTTTTATTCATGTTTTGGAATCTCACTGTAATGCTATATACAAACTGTTTTTCTTAGTATAATAAGGAAGGCTGGTGGCAGAGGCTCTGCTGATCCAGCAGCACAGGCGACACTGAAGAAAAGAGGGAGCAGCAGTGGCCACAGCTCAGCCCAGCAGAGCACGAGGAGCGCGCCGTCCGCTCTGACCAGAGCTCAAGGTAAAGCTGCAGTGGTCCCGACATCATGAGTATTGTTGCTTTGTATAAACTGGATACAAAACTCAGATTTGGACTTTGAGTAGCAAATAAACAAGCTAAGGTAACTTTATTTTATGCTTGTCCGATACCACTGAGATAAAAATTTGGTTTTTGATGCATATTTTGGTATTTGGGGGATTGGGTTTGGTTTTTCTTGTACTTTGTGCATAAATAAAGGAGCACTGCTTTATCTCCATTTCTGGTCCTTTGTCACATATACTCATGTTTCTTAGAAGTTTCACTGATGACATAGGACTTCTGTTTGCAAAACCAGCACTAACAAATTCTTAAAATAATGGCACAAGCTAGATGGCTATAATCTGTAGAAAAGAATTTTCCTCCAGAGTCTATACTGTGCCTATTGTTTTTTGGTATTCTAAGAAAGGAATACTGATTAGATCATATAACTTACTAACCTAATAACTGAGTTTAAATATTACTGTTTACTGTGCATAGTGCCTGTAATCCTAGCATTTTGGAGGTAGAGGTAGAAGGATCAGGAGTTCAAGGTCTTCCTCAGCTACAGGACTGAGTCCAAGGCCAGCCTATCTCTTTTTTTTTTTCAATGCTATAATTTTATTTCAGAGCAAACAACAAAAACAACTTTGTCTTCAAGGGAGGGATTATTTTATAATTTGAAAAAAAAAGAGCAATCATATCAAGAACCAAGTTACTGGAAAATAGGCTTACACCCAGTAGTCGCAGTGGAACCACAATGGAGCGAGCAAGTCTGGGTGGCACAGGACAGTAGGGCAAGGGCTCTATTGTTAATGCTTAATGCCAGCCTTTTCATACTGAGATAATCACAAACATTGATGTGCATAATTATTATAAAAAGCAAAACATTGACATGAATAATATTTTCCATAGTGTACATTTCATAGTATGAAATTAATTTAAGATGAGAATCAGTTGACTTAACTAAGTTGTATTTAAACTGAATGTAAATTTCAAAATGTTTCTTAAACAACAGGTGGAAGATTTCTTATGCAGAACATGACCATGGCAATGGCTGTACTTAAAATAGTTGATGAGAGGAAATTTATAAATGAAATGAACTAGCAGGCTTCCTTTGGTCTGGGGACACCATTATGCTAAAAACTAATAATATAGTAAAAATAATGTGAACACTTCAAGATGTAACTCCTGCAGCTACAATTTAACTTAATGTGGAAGGGCAGGACAGAGCTGCACACTCAGCAGTGGGACAGACAGTCTGAGGCCACCAGAGACATTTCTTATTCCCCATCAGGGGTCACCATCTTTTGATGACTGAAATAGGGAACTTACATGGGAGAAAAACCAGGGGAAACAGCTTCTCACCACAGTGCCGGGCCAGGGGCGAGGGATGAGCAGGGCCAGGGGCGGGCTCACCCTGCCCCGTCAGCCTGTCTTAGTGTGCTGGCAACCAAGCCATGCCCTCCTTGGACTCCTTTTTAGTGGCCGATGTTACCCTGCCACAAGGGCGTGTTCAGCACTTCTCTGAAATGAACACTTACAAGCAAAGTTCAGGGACTTCCATGCCAGCCTGAGCAGGATCTTTGCACACTGCCCTGTGCCCAGCATGGAGGCCTGCCTTGTGCTTCCTGGAGCTCACTGCCTTCTCTGGCTCTGGATCACTGTGGCTGCTGGGGAGCCATCCTGGGTGTAGATAACCATGCTTGTCAGCTGTTCTGCACCACTGGTGCCTTAGCACTGAGTGCAGCCCCAGCCTGCAGGGAAAGGGGGTGGGCTTTGGAGGATGGCTCTGTTGGTAGAAGTTCAAACAAACAAACAAACACAAACCCAAGTGTGGTGGAACCTGCTAGTCAATCCTAGCACTGGGGAGGCAGAGAAGATGATCACCAAGGCTCATGGGCCAGTCAGCCAGCCACCTCTCCTAATCCTCACCCAGGAAGTGACCCTGGCTCATAAATGACAAGGTGGACAGACAGCTCCTGAGGAGTGATAACCAAAGTTGACCTCCAACCTGCACACACATGTGCATGTGCACGCATACTCACCAGCATTCACACACACAAAAGCAGTTACTTTTCTATGCATTAAGCATTCACATTTATAAGAGCAATTTATAAAATCCTAAAAATAATTTTGATTTGCATGACAAATACTGAAAGTTTTTAAAAACCAAGGCAAAGCTAGGCATGGTGACTCATACCTTCAATCCCAGCATGCAGAAGGCAGAAGCACGTGGATATCAGTGAGATTGAGGCCAGCCTGATCTACATAGCAAGTTCTAGGCCAGCTGTGGCTATAGGAGGGCCTTGTCTCAAAAGACAAAAAAAAAAAAAAGAAAATTGTTCATATTCTAATAATAGCTAAAAATTAAACATAAAAATTTTTATAGGGTTGGGTGTATACCTCAGTGGTAGAGTGCTCGCCTGTCTGACATAAGTCCCTGGTTTCAACTCCTACTGTTCCTCCCACCCCAACACACACACACACACACACACACACACACACACACACACACACACACACGGGCGCACACATGAGTAATTAGCCTTAGCAGATTTGAGGGCCCAAATATCATCTCTAAGACTTTAACTAGAATAAACAAATGAAATCCCAAAATTAATCCCTCCATTGTTGTAGTCAACAGTTCTGGATTTTACTGCAGATTCGAGTTATCAGACTACTGAGCTATGATTGTAATGATCTGGTCTATTATAATGGTTTTATTCATGTTTGAAGGAAAACTAATAATTTCAACAGTCTTCCATTTTATTTTATTTTTTTATGTGTATGAGTGTACTATCTGCATGTAAGTTTGTGCACCCGTGTCGTGCAATGCCGCGGAGGTCAGAAGAGGGTGTCGGATTCCCCTGGAACTGGAGTTCTCCTGGAATTGGAGTTACAGACGGTTCTCAGCCGCCATGTGGGTGCTGGGGATCGAACCCGGGTCCTCTGTAAGAGCAGTCGGCGCTCTTAACTGCTAGGCCATCTCTCCAGCCCCAATTTTCCATTTTATATTTAGGCTGATCCTCCTTTGGCTGTTTAGAACAGTGGTTTTTTTTTTTTTTTTAATGCCTTCTCCTCCCCCAAAAAATTACTTCAAAGGGAAAACCTTTCTTCTTTGATATAAGAAAATCAGATTTTTCTGCTCTTACATATTTATGTAAATCCAGTTTTGGCATAAGGATCAAGGCTCTTTACTTGATGAAAGGAGGTTCTGTTTTAATAGTTTTTCTGATCCCAAATAGTCCCTCTGTATTTTAAATATGAATAGAAAAGTCTTTACTTTGTCATTGTCCAATGCCCTTATTAGCTATTCACTGTGTTGGTCTTATTCTCTCTAAAGTGATTTGAAAACATTAAATTTCACTCTGAATTTGATAGCACATTGTATTTCTGAACTTTCTTTTCTTAGGATCCCAAGGAGAGTCACCACACTCTGTAAAATCTTCAGTCTCTTCAAGGCAGTCTGATGAAAATGTGACAAAATTAAACCACAATACAGCTACAGATAAACGAATGCCTAATAGAAAAATTGTCAAGCAAGGACACACAACTTTGCCAAAGACTAATGTGAAAGTGCTGTCAATCCCTAAAACCCTCGGTCAGTCCAAGAAGGGTGAAACCTTGAGTAATAAAGAATCAAAGCAAAACGTGCTTCCTGTGCAAGTCATGCCGGAACCTCGGTCTTCATCTCAGAGACCTTTGAAAACTGAAGTGACTGTTATCCAGAAAGGCACACTTCCCAAAGTGCATGAAAACAAGAACAGCACTTCTGAACAGAAGCCTCACGGATCTCTGATTAACCTCGCTTCTGAGTTGAGTGCTGCGGAAGCAAGCCAGTCAGCATGCAGACAGGACCCACAGAAGCCTACAGGTAATCAAGAAAAAAAGCCTCTGGTGGTGGAATGCCAAAGCACTTCAAAGCTGGACAAATCAATAGAGCATGTGCTGAAATTAAAACAGATTGGCTTAGATCAAAGTGCATTTTCCAGTTATAAAGACATGAATCATTGCAACGCAAATTCAAACTTTCACAGCACCACTGCTCTAAATCCCGTGATTTCAAATCCAAGTGCAAACTCCTTAAACTCTAATCCAGTTTCTTATGTAGACTCAGCAGATGCAGAGCAAATCCATTTACTGTTAGATAGAGAGAAACAACTAGGGAAAAAAGACACAGATAAAAAGTCAAGCATGGATTGTGTAAAAGAAGTTTTACTCTGTGTTCCTGAAAGGACAGATGGTCCCTTAAACTCTGTTCACAGTGACAGAAAATCTGCAGTTCATGCAGAAGAGCCAGCAGTTCCCAGCCAGTCACCTGACGACTCTGCTATGAAATGTGCCAGACATGCCACAGCCAACTCAGGTGTTTCCTCCAAATGTTCTTTGGGACAACCAGGGAAAAATCCTAAAGCTATGGAAACATCAGAGACTCCAGAGAGCCATGAAACTCTGGAAGCTCCATTCATGAGTCACTGGAATCTGGGCTCGAGTGTTGTGCATCAGAGAGAGAGTCCAGAATCGGACACTGGCAGTGTGACCACATCCTCAGACGACATAAAGCCCAGATCGGAGGACTATGATGCTGGAGGGTCTCAGGATGATGATGGGTCGAATGACAGAGGCATTTCTAAGTGTGGCACTATGCTGTGCCATGACTTTCTTGGAAGAAGCAGCAGTGATACTAGTACCCCTGAAGAATTAAAAATATATGACAGCAACCTAAGAATTGAAGTGAAAATGAAAAAACACAGCGGTAATGATCTTTTCCAGATTAACTCAACAAGTGATGATGAGATTCCTAGGAAAAAGCCAGAAATTTGGTCTCGATCTCCAGTAGTCCATCCTAGAGAAAAAGAAAGTATTCCACGAGGGAGTATCCCATTTGCTCAGGAAATGGATCAGGTTTCTTCTTCAGCAGATGAAACAGAAGATGAGAGGTCTGAAGCAGAAAACGTTATGGAAAACTTCGCTCTGCGTAACCCAGATCCTCAGCAGTTTCAGGGAATAATTAACTTAGCTTTTGAAGATGGGGCTGAAAATGAAAGTCAGGAGTTTTCTGCAACTAAGAAGTTTAAAAGATCCGTTTTGCTTTCAGTAGATGAATGTGAGGAGTTGGGGTCTGATGAAGGGGAAGTCCATACTCCCTTTCCGTGTGCTGTAGATTCTCTTTCGCCTTCTGATGTGTTTGATGGTGTTGCCCGTGAGCATCACGGAAGGACTGGCTACTCCAGGTTCTCACAAGAAAGTGAAGACAGTACTTTACAACTTAAGCAAGAAACTAAAAGCAATAATGCATATAAAAATGAGAGCATTCTCCTGGGTCCCAAAAGCAGTGACTCTTCAAGAAAAGATAGGGAAAGTATCTCAGCCACAGACCCAAAGAGCAGATCAGCTGTCCTGTCCAAAGGAAGCCAGCAGCCTTCGCCAGGGGGAAAAAGAGTCAACCACGGAAGTGAGGGAGGTAATGGCCTTGACCAGCACAACAGGTTCCTGGATCATGATGCAAAATCTCAAGAAAGACCACGTCATTTGGAGCTTCATCAAAGGGAACCCAACTCTGACATACCAAAGATCAGCTCAGCAAAAGCTCTCGACTCCTCTCGGAGTCAGGTTCTGCCTCAGGAAGGTCAAGTGAAGCAGAGCCAGTCTACGGCTCCTGAGAAGGCCAGTAATGCTTTATCTTCAGGTAATGTACAGAAACAGAAATGCTAAGTGCATAGGAGAATGAGTGTACGGGAAGTTAGAGTTGCCTGTAGCCTCGAATGCTATATTTTAGTTAGAATAATTATTTAAGCTACAGTTTCAACTTTTATGAAAATGAGCTAGCTTTTCATTATTGTTCACTTACAATCTTAGTGCATAATTAATATCTAGTAAAAAAAAACTTAGTTGTTTATTAAAACATCCTAGTAGGATATTTTACATGAAAAAATAAAAAGAACTTAGTTTGGTGTCAGTTATTTAAGTCTAACTTAATACAAGCATTCTTGACTGCTAGAAATTTTATTTTACATTGGATATGGTTTGTGGACTTGCTAATATTTATCTAAGAGGGCTGTGCAATAACTATAGTAATACATACCTAAAAGCACTGAACTATTTTAACAACTAGATTATTATAATTTATATACATTTTACAGAGACTAAGATTTTCTTCAGGATCAGTATAATCTAAAATTTTCAAATAAAAAGGTGAATTTCCTAAGAGAGATTATATTTAGAAGTAATGATGATATATGAAGAAGCCCAAGTTTATTTCATATGCTTAGATGATTTCTCATCTAATTGTTTTGTGGTTTTGTCTTCCTTATTACAATAATTCAGACTGATAACCCACATTTAAAATATGCAATAGTGGCTGGTTGACTATTGTGTATCATAACTAAGAAAAATATTGATCAGTAATCCTTATTCAGCAAAATCATAAGAATAGGAGATCTTTGAAAGTTCCATTTTTTTGTTTGTCCTGGCTTGCATCTTCCTTTGCATGTGCAATATACAAATATTATATTTAAGCCTTTAGAAAAAGTGTATTTCTTCTCCCATTTGGAACTGAGTTATTTTTGAGAGTCACCTTCAAATAACTGTCTTTTTTTTTCTCCTTAAGTTTCTATTGTAGTGAATTAGATATGTGTGTACTTTCTATGTTTATGTTTAAATAATTTATGTTATTTTCTGTATTATGTTTTCAAATTAAAGTATGGAAAATTATTGTTAGTTAAATATGTTGATTTTGCTGCTAAACATTACCCTTGAATTTTTTTAACAGAAAAATAAATGCCTCAAAAATTTTGTCAAATTTGTATAACTTATTTTTTCCATTTTGTGTTTTTTGGGGGGGAGGGGCTATCACTGTTATACTGTGTTAATGTTCTACGAAACTCTGAGGAGTATGGACATGTGCAATTTTTACATTGTATAGTATTATGAATTATTTCAGGAGACATAGATGATTGTGACACACTGATACAAACCCGCATGTATGACCACCGGCCTTCAAAAACCCTCTCTCCAATATATGAGATGGATGTAACAGAAGCATTTGAGCAGAAAATGGAATCAGAAACACATGTCACAGATACGGATTCTGAAGATGATCAACACTTTGCAAAACAGGATTGGACACTGCTAAAGCAACTGCTCTCTGAACAAGATTCAAACTTAAACGTCACAAATTCTCTTCCTGAAGACCTAAATTTAGCACAGTATTTAATCAATCAGACACTCCTTTTAGCTCGAGACAGCTCAAAAGCTCAGGGCATAGCACATATTGACACTTTGAACAGATGGAGTGAGCTAACATCTCCACTTGATAGTTCCTCAGCAAGTATCACCATGGCTAGTTTTTCCTCTGAAGATTGTTCACCTCAAGGGGAATGGACAATCCTGGAATTGGAAACTCAGCATTAAGGGTCCTTCACATTTTGGAAAAATTTAATCTATGCCACCTCTGTAATTTTTGATGCCTATATCATATTTAAATTATAACTGCATTAGCCAGATAAAGACTGTCCTTAAAATTGATAGACTCTCAGTTTATTGAGGTAAATATAGTTTATTTATTAATACAATGTCTCATGTTAAAAATTTTTTTCTAAATTTTTTGAGCATGTTTTCTATAACTATTAGAGAAATTAGAAGACTCCTAAGGAAATCCTTGCTTCCTTTTCCATTCGTACTTGATAATTTGTTCATTTATTCAAGAATTTCACATGTCAGCACACAAGTAGATCAGTCCCCTTTTCTTTTGCCTTTGCATGTTACCATAGTAATTTAATAATAAAAAAAGCTTACTGTATTTGTATCCATTATATAAAGGTAATCTGTGGATAACATTGAAACTCAGGCTAAAGTGATTTAGGTTAAGAGCTGGGTGCTGGGGTGAGGTAGGGAGGAAAAACCCTCAGCTTTCCCAGAAGTTAAGGTCGAGGAAATTGTGAAGCAAGTAGACCGCAGACTTCAACCACCTTGTTAAAAGCAGGAGAAATAGGATTCCTTGTGTCTGTCTTTGGGGTATTCCCAGAGGTATTTGTTCTTGTTCTATGGAGAGCCCAGGTGTGGTAGGACAGTCCTTTAATCCCAGCACTCAGGAAGAGGGGCAGGTGAGTTCCAGGCCAGCCTGGTATACCTAGCAAGCCTTCCAGGCCAGCCAGGGCTACATAGTGAGACCCTGTCTCAGAAAAGCAATGGATAAATGATTTGAGCTGTGATCTGTGCAGACCCCAGAATTAAATCACTTTCCATCTTGTGTGCCATGCGCATCACAGTGTGTGCTGTGCACATCTACATTTCCTTGTGTCTATTTTACTTGTTTGATCAAATTTCTTTCAGTCTGTAAGTCTACTCAGTCTGAGTAGAAAGGGAGATTTTAAAAAATGCTACTGGAAGGCCAGGCATGGTGGCTCACACCTTTAACCCCAGCACTCTGGAGCAGAGGCAGGTCGGCCTCTGTGAGACAGAGGCCAGCTGACCTACATAGTGAGTTCCAGGCCCCAGCTGGGGCAACAGGGAGACCCTGTCTCAAAAAAACAACTAAAAACTCCTGGAGAATAACAGTTGAATCTTGGATACTGGTGGATATTTCCCTTTGAGATAGTGATATTGGCCTTTCTCTAAGATTTGTAGGTAACATAATTTCTCTAGAATATGTCAGAAGTAAGGAAATCATTTTTCCCAAATGTGAAATTTAGTGTTCATTTTAATAAACTTCCACCAAAGTTTAGAAACTTCTAATTAAAATCTGCTTTCCCATCTTTTTTTGTTGTTGTTGTTTTGTTTTGTTTTGTTTTTTGAGACAAGGTCTCCCTTTTAGTCCCAGTTGGCCTGGAACTTGCTCTGTAGACCAGGCTGGCCTTGAACTCACAGAGATCCGCCTGCCTCTGCCTCCCAAGTGGTGGGATTAAAGGTGTGTGCCACCACGCCCAGCTACTTTCCCATCTTAAAAACTTTCACTTTAAATTATTAAGCCTTAAAATGTATTTAGTTATAATATCCCTTCTGCAAACAGACAAATGGGAAGGTATTTTGCTTAAGTGACCACTTGGAGAATTTGAGGACATAATGTAATTTCATATCATGCTCTTTTTTGAATCATTCATTTACTGCCATACATGCTGATGTAATTACTAACATTTATTCGCCATTTATTATATATTAGACACTATGCTAAGTGCTTTAAATATACATCAACACATTTAAGTATCACAAAATCTGTAAAATGTCTTCTTTATTTTATGCATAAGAATACATTTTTTAATATTTATTGTTGGAAAGAGCATCCATGTCACTGCATGAATGAGGAGATCGGAGGACAACTTGCTGGAGTCCGTTTTCACCACTACATGGGTGGGTTCTGGAGATTGAACTCGGGCCATCAGGTGTGGTGACAAGCATGGTTCACCTACTAAGTCATTTTGCTGGCCCCAGAAACTTATTTTTCCCTTACCCTGGATGAGCTGACATACTGGAGGAACCAAAGAGAAAAATAACAAGTTATTACTATATGGCGAGATCACAGTTGTGCATGGTCGGTTATGAAAGCCTGGATGAGCCACAGCCAGCTTGTCAGGAAGAGCTGCATCAGAACCAGTGCACGGTGATGCAGTCTGCTACGCTGGACCTAGATTCTATAGTTCTACAGGTGTAGGCTGGTGACGTGCTTGATGATGCACCTACATAAAAGTACTTCATTTAAATTTAGTGTGTTGGGGATGGCTAAGAATACAAACTTCTAGTCATGGTTTGCATGAGATTATAAAACTGTGATCAAGAAAATATATTTTAAACATCAAAGTGCTTGCATTTTTACTTGGATCATTTGGAAGACTGATGAAATTTTTGGAGAAGGTTTAAAGCCCCTTCATACCCTTTCTTAGAGCAACCTGGTAGTAATATCTGGTCTTAGTTTTCAGGATAAACAGGAATCTTCTTGGTGATGAGGCAGTCTTGACAGAACAGCATGTGAGGACTAGTGACCAGAGTGGGCATTGAGGTAAGAAGTAAGAGTGGAGCAAAGAACCGGGCTGGAGCTGAACTCCGCAGGTACTGCCTTCAAGGTGTTTAAATTCCCGTCTTCCATCTGGTATGTGTCTCCTTCCATTATGCATTCATTTATTTGGTTTTTACTGTTAGTAGACATTTCCTGTGCTTTACGGAAGTAACCACCAACAATTCACACTGGGTAATCAAAAAGTTTTTAATTTTTTTTAAGATCTTTATTGCTAAACAGTTCACATAATGCACAGTTTGCCCATTTACACAACTCAGTGGATTTCATGCCTTGAAGCCATCACCACTTTTAGAAGTTTTTATTTTACAATTCCATACATGTCTCCAATGTATTGTGATCATCTTCACCACCCTTTATTCTCTTTACAGCACTAGTGTTGACCTCTTCTTGCCAAAGCTCCCCTCCTTCCCCACACTGTGTGTTTGTGTGCGTGTGCGTGTGCGTGTGCATGTGTGTGCGTGTGTGTGTGTGTGCGTGTGTGTGTGTGTGTGTGTGTGTGTGTGTGTGTGTGTAGGTCTTCTGCAGGTAGCCGTAGCTGCTGTATGCTGGTGATTGTAATGGCTGTGACATACTCAGAAGAGGTGTTCCATAGCACTCCTCCCCAGCCACCAGCTCTTAAAATCTCTCTACCTCCTGCAGTATTTGGGGGGCCTTGGGATTGGTGATATAGATGTCCTGTTTAGGACTCTGTCCTGAGCATTCACTCACCTTTCTGACCAGTTAAGAGTCTGCATTAAACATGGCCACTGTAGGAAGAAGCTTCTCCAAGACAGAGCAGCACTAGTCTGTGGTATTTAGAAGAAAGTTTGATTATATGTCCATTTAGGAAAATATCAGTAGTAGATTCTCCTCTAGGGCCTGTGACCTCCTTGGCCACAGGCTGTTGACTAGGTTTACTGTGCTAAGTGGCCTCAATCAGATAGCAGTTGGTTATCTCCAAAACAGGCCACTATTGTACTACTTGGCATATCACACTTGCAAACAGAATAGAGGAAGATATCAGAAAGATCATTAACCATGACAAAGCTGGTTTTATACCAGGATGAAAGGATGATTCAAGATACACAAATAAATGTAATAAAAATGGACTCAAGGACAGGACTCACATCATCTTAATGGAAACAGAATAGGCTTTTGGCAAACTCTAACATCCTTTCATGTTAAAAGCCCTAGAGAGAATAGAGACGGAGGGAACATAGTATAGTAATGGCTGTATATGCCAGGCATGGTGGTCCATGCCTTTAATCTGAACATTTGGAGGCAGAGGCAGGTGGATCTCTTGACATTGAGGTCACCTGGTCTACATAGTGAGTTCCAGGCCAACTGGGGTTACAAAGAGACCCTGTCTCAAAAAAAAAAATTTGTGTGACAAAGGTTTTTTAAAAATTTTTGAGAGTCTCATGTAGCCCAGACAGCAGTGAATTCGACAGGCAGACAGTCATCTTGAACTTCTGAGCTGCCTGGCTCCAAAGTACTATGATTTCAGGTGTTCTCCTCCATGCTCTGTTTATGTGGTGCTGCAGACTGAGACCAGATCTTTGTGCATGGTAGGAAAGCAGCCTACCAACCAAGTCCAATCCCCACCTCCAAAGCAGTATTTTAGTTAGGTAACAAGACCAGGTATGCTTTGGAGAGCTATCCCTTAGGAGTTACCAAGATGACCTTGTTTGGGAAAGTGCCCAAACCTGTTAGGATGTGATTACCAACATTTTGTCAAACTTAGAAATAGGGAGTGGGAAAATATTTGGTAATATTATGTAAGTATTACATAGGTGGGCACAGGACGTGATCGGATGGGAGCAGATGGAAAGAAATGTTCATATTCTCTTCTCATGTGTTGAGGGCCTGACATCTTTTCAGAGCTTCACTAAGGCCAGAAATTAAGAGATAAATGGGTTATTTCAGTCTAGTGAGGGAGATGGTTAAGCAAAATTCTAAAATTGTGATGTCAAGCTTCAAAATAAAGCCCTATGTAGAGTAGAATTGGTATATAAAGGAGAGAAGCCACGTAGGGGTGTTCAGACAGGCTCCCTTACTCAGAGATTAGTTGAAATTCACAAGACAAGGGAATATGTGCTCTAAACATGGTCTAGTTTGCTTTCAATTGCTGTGACAAAACACTCTGACCAATACCAACTTGGGGAGGAAAGGGTTTATTCAGCTCACATCTCCTAGGTCACAGTTCATCACTAAGGGAGCCCAAGGTAGAACTCAGTTCAAGAAGCTGGAGGCAGGAGCTGAAGCACAGGCCATGGAGGAACGCTTCTTACTGGCCTGTTCCCCCGGCCCCTGCTTGGCCTGCTGTCTTACACAATACAGAACAACCTACAGGGTGGCACCACCCATGCTGGGTTGAGCCCTTCCACATCGCTCAACAATAAAGAAAATATGCCATAGCCACAGCCCAGTCCAATTCCCTCAATTAGATGCAGCTCCCCAATTGGGGATCCTTCAACCTAGGTGTGTCAAGTTGAGACAGACTAAAGCTGTCCAGCACAGGCAGAAAAAGATCAGAGGCAATAAGAGAGTCTGATTGTTCTGTCCACCTGGAGAGAGGAGGAGGACGGTCGGAAGGTCAAGAGGTGAACTAGACGGGAAACATGATTAGATTTGCATTTTACAATGATCCCTTGATAAGGCTTTGTGGCACACACATATAATCCCAGCACTCAGGAAACAGGCAAAAAGATTGAGTTCATGGCCAGCCTGAGCTATGTAGCATCTTCACACACACACACACACACACACACACACACACACACACACACACACACACACTAGCAGTAAGCTGTGATGGAGTTGAATGACAACAAAGGCCTGTCAGGAAACAGGCAAAAAGATTGAGTTCATGGCCAGCCTGAGCTATGTAGCATCCACACACACACACACACACACACACACACTAGCATTAAGCTGTGATGGAGTTGAATGACAACAAAGGCCTGTCAGTGATAAACCCTTGACTAGGGCAACTCAGAAGCAGAGGAGAGTGGGTATGTTTGAGACATCCAAGACAAAGAATTGGTCAAACTAGTAATAAGGTGGAGATGAGGGGAGGAAGCTACCTCAGAAGATTTCTTACTAGGCTGCCTGGATGCTTGATGATGCCACCAGCCAAAAACTGAAGCAAGGGGAGGAGAGGGGCTGGGTTTAGGTGGGGACATCCTGAGTTGGACCTGCCTGTGGGACATTCAAGGGGCTAAGGACAAAATACTGTTGAATTATCAGAAAATATGACAGAGACTAAAAAAGCTCTCTCAGAAACAAGCAAGAGCCTTCCTAAAGGGAAGTGAGGGCTGTAAGTCTCGGTACTAACCAGAGAAGGGGATGTCAAATTCAAGATTCCACTTTGACCTATTCATAAGGATTTCTAAAGGGTGATTTTTTTCCCTTTTTTATTTATTTATTTATTTATTTATCTATTTGTTTATTTATGGTATTTTTGAGACAGGGTCTCCCTGTAGCCCTAGCTAGCCTGGAACTTACTTCGTAGACCAGGCTGGCCTTGAATTCCCAGGGCTCCACCTGTCTCTGCCTCCCGAGTGCTGGGATTAAAGGTGTGCACCACCACGCCCAGCTTTTTTCCTTTTTTGAACAATCAATGTTAGCAGGATTGGAGAGGTGGCTTGACGTTAAGAGTGTGCACTGCTCAGCAGGGCCTGGGTTCAGGGCCCAGCACCCACACGGTGACCATCAACCATCAACTCCAGTTCCAGGGGACCCAATGCCATCTTGTAGCCCCTTGGGCACTTTTCATGTACATGGTGCATGTATACATATGCAGGAAGACACTCATACACAGAAAATAAATCTAAAAGGCCTGGATAGATGGCTTAGTGGTTAAGAGCACTGACTGCTCATGCAGAGGACCTGGGTTCAAGTCCCAGCACCCACATGGCGGCCAACAGCTGTCTAACTCCAGTTCCAAGAGATATGACATCCTCTTCTGAACTCTGCAGGCACTGCACAACATGGGTGCACTTATATACATGCAAGCAATACTCAAAATATTTTTAAATGTTGGGGCTGGAGAGATGGCCTAGCGGTTAAGAGCACCAACCGCTCTTGCAGAGGACCCAGGTTCGATCCCCAGCACCCACATGGCGGCCAAGAGCCATCTGAAACTCCAATTCCAGGAGAACTCCAGTTCCAGGGGAGTCCGACACCCTCTTCTGACCTCCGCGGCGTTGCACGTCACGGGTGCACAGACTTGCATGCAGACAATACATACACATACGGAAATAAAATTAAAAAAAAAAATCTTAAAACATTTTTAAATGTTTACATAAAAAATTAATAAAGATTATGAGAAAAAAAGCCTAGATTGTGAGTATACATAGGCATAGTATCCCAATTTTCTTGTGTGCCTGTGTGTAAATATATTTAAGACTAGATCTCTTAGAAAATTTATATTATACAGTGTCATTAACTATGTAACCATGCTGTGCTTATTCTGTGTAACTGAAAATTTGTAACCCCTTTACTAATATCTTCCCATTTTCTCCTGCCCCTGACAACTGCCTTACCACCCAAGCTTCTATGAGCTTGATGGTTTTAGATTCCACATTATTATTTTTTATGTACTGCCCACTACAAGAAAACAAAACAAAACAAAAAACTTTCCTTCACAATCAAGTGAGGCTGACAGGAGCCGTGATCTTTGGCAGGCACATCACATGTGTTTGATAGTATCTTACAGTATCAGATGTGAGTTCCCGCCTGTGGAGCAGTCCTTAAATCCAATCAGAAACTATTTGGTTATGTTCATAATTATGCCCCTATCTTACCCAGCATGTTGGTAGAGTGCAGGTCCATAACCAAGCAGGACTAGGGAGACAGTTTTCCCATAGAAACCTATATCACCCCTTTAGGTACAATGAAAGGCGGCCAGCAGTGAGAAACATTCCAGCTCAGTCCCAGCTTGATGTCTCCAGTCTGGCAACCAGAACATGTGGTCTTCAGCACATGGTCAACAGCAGTGGCAACATCTCTTATGGTTTGCGGAGCCTCCCCAGCCAACAACTCAGAGAAAGAGGAACCCCACTTGGCACTGGTGCTTTCACTCAGTAACCTTATGGCTACGGGAAGTGCCCTTTATACTCACGTAAAGGGTGCTTCATCCAAACTTCTTAGCTGCTGTTTTTACTTCCAAATGTTCTTTTTTTTTTTTTGGTCTTTTGAAACAGGGTCTCCCTTTAGCCCCAACCAGCCTGGAACTCACTGTGTAGACCAGGCTGGCCTTGAACTCACGGAGATGTGCCTGCCTCTTCGTCCTGAGTGCTGGGATTAAAGGCGTGCGCCACCATGCCCAGCCAGATATTCTTTTAATTTTGTAAAAAACTCAAAGTTAATGTTGTGTAAGTGAACCCTTTATAGGAGGTGTTCGTCATCTGAACGCCCTCTGTCATCCATCCAAGTAAGTGCCAGCTGGTCTTGGGTGGCTAAGTGGTTACTAAAAAATAAACATGAACAAGTATAACCCTGGATGGAACTGTCTCCTCACTTGTATCAGTTGTTTTGTCAAAAATGACCATCATGGGCATACTTCGTGCATGGGCCGCTGCCCATCTAGTCTCTCTGTACTGAGGTGCTGCTGCCATGGAGCCACTGCACGTCTCCTCCCCCCTGGCACTCCCTGTGGGGCCAGCTTGTGTCCTTAACCCAGGTCACAGCTGACAGAGCAAGTTTTGCTTTAGCCTGCCATGCCTGGAGCCCGCTCCTCCATTCTAGTAGGATCCAGAGCAACACCATGGTCCTCGCCTTTCCATTAGCCACACCTGGCTTCCAAAAGTGCCCCGAGTAGGACGAGCACTCTTCACTCTCATACTTTGTTGTGGGGGAGAAATGTATATCACGCTCAGAGGAGGGGCACTGCTCACCCCTGAGATAAGCTTTATTTTTTCATCATTTATGCTTTCTGTGAATTGTTTAGGCTTTGAGTAAGTCAGTTCACTAGCACAGCATTGGCCTTTCTGTTAAATTTTTCCCATAGAACTTCAGCTCAACACATTTGCCTTCTAGTGACCTGGAGAGACTCTTTTTTCTGCTTTGCCCTCTCTCATCTCCTAAGTCAGTCTAAATCATTCTGATCCACCAAAGCCTCTTCTACCTCATAAAGGTTATGTCCCACCAAGGGGCTCCACAAAGCCACTAAAGCCTCAGACCAGTCCCAAGGTCTCTGCCGAATCAATCAAGTTCTTTTTGTTGTTGTCGTTGTTGTATTTTTGAGACAGGGTCTCCCTTTTAGTCCCAGCTGGCCTGGAGCTCGCTATGTAGACCAGGCTGGCCTTGAACTCAGAGATCCACCTGCCTCTGCCTCCCAAGTGCTGGGATCAAAGGCGTGGGCCATCAAGCTCTTTCTTAACTCTTCTGTGAATGCAGTCTAATTGGCGGCATCGAACACCACCTCTCTCATGCCCAGTTTCCTCAGTAGTACCTGCCCTTTGTCTATTCTCCCTGATATTTATAGGGACCTCAGCCAATGATAACCAAGTATAGGAATACCCCCAGACAACTGGTAGACCAGAAAATGTATTCTAATCACCAAAGTAGCACCTGTGGGGCAGGATTCTAAGTAGACTGAGGAGGCTATTACATGTCCTTTGCTGTGGGCACTAAGATGTGTCTGCCCAAAAGGAGCTTCCCCTTGTAAGGGTGGAAACACAGCAGGAAAATACTTGCAGATGCCATCCTTTCTGCACTGCCTTCCAATTTGGCAGAGAAAGTAGAAAAAAATAGAGGATGAGACGGAGGTGTTGGTTTTCCTTTTTTCCTTTTTTTTTTTTTTTTTTTTGTCTTTTCAAGACAGGTTCTCGAAAGGTTCCAGCTGTCCTGGAACTCACTCTGTAGACCAGGCTGGCCTTGAACTCACAAAGATCCGCCTGCATCTGCCTCCCAAGTGCTAGGATTAAAGGCGTGCACCACCACGCCCAGCAGTTTTCCATTTCTTACAGCTGGCAGGATGCAAGAGAAAAAACACAAGTCAGAGCTGTGCTAACAAGCCTTTCCTGATCCAAAACCGATTTAGCTGAGAGAGACATTTTTTTTGTATTTTTGAGACAGAGTCTCCCTGTAGCCCAAGCTGGCCTGAAACTCACTCTGTAGACCAGACTGGCCTTGAACTCACAGAGATCCACCTGCCTCTGCCTCCAGAATGCTGGGATTAAAGGCATTCACCACCATGCCCAGCTCTGAAAGAGACTTTTAAACAAACAAAACCTCTCAGTGTAGCTCATGAGACTCTAGGACATGGGGGCAGATGAAATTAGCCTGCAATATAATACTTATGTCTCCTTGAGAAAAAATGCTGTATAACCCAAGGCACCATAGAAAAATAAGCCTCTACTGGATTGGCTCACATGAACCATCAGGGATACTTGGTTATCATTGGCTGAGGTCCCTACAAATATCAAGGAGAATAGGAATACCCCCACCCAGCTAGGAGGCATGCCAGTGCACACCACGTGCAGGAAGGTGGCCACCTCAAAGCTAACCCAAGGACGCTTCATTCTTAGATGGCCCAGCCTGAGTTACATGTCTCGCCATCCGTTGCAGGGAGCAGGCAACCACTACAACAGCAAGGAAGCACACGGTTCCATACCTCAAGGGGAAAAGTAGCTCTGTCAGGATTGCCCCACAGCCACAGACCATTGGCCTCTTGTGTGTTTCCCCGCCCACTGCAGGAGCCCAGCAAGCATTTCTCCTCAGCTCATCTTTTGTTCTGTCAAACTCTGTTCAGGCACCAGTTGTACTGCATGACCTTTTCTGGGGAGACATGAACAGATGTCCACTCACCCCCAACAGGGAACCAAGGACAAACCTAACAATTCTACCCATCCAGCTTAGCCAACCAGTGAGTCTACTGGGGTTTCTTACAGGTGCGTGGGTTAGGGGATGATACACAGAGGAGCATGGGTGACTCAAGTGGGGCAGTACCACCCACGAGCCTACCTAGCATGGATAATGACACACAAAAACTGTATGCCTGGAGCTGCTTGCACAACTTGCAGGAATCACTGCCTGGCCTGAGAGTCACCTCTCCACAGCAATGGTTACTGCTCATATAACCTTGGGGAGGGGCCTTGGGAGTCTTGGAACTTTCTGAGTTGCCTGAGCCTGAGCCTGAGTTTCCTTATTCGAGCTTCTCCTTCCAGAAGAGAATGTTAAATTTAGGGAAGAGACACTTAGGTTGAGTCCATATCTTGGCTATTGTGAATAATGCAGTAAACATGGGAACAGAGCTATTTCTTTGAGACCCAGATTTCATTACCCTTGAATACACAGAGTACTCAGAAGTAGGACTACAGGATCATATGGTAGTTCTATTTTTTTATCACTGAAGATTGAACTTAGAGCCCCGCGTGTGCTAGGCAAGCTTTCTACCACTGAGCAATATCCCCAGACCATTCTTTTATTTAGAGACAAATTCTCACTAAGTTACCCAGGCTGGCCTAAAACTTACTCTGTAGCACAGGCAACCCTTGAGCTTATGATCCTTCTGTCTTGGCCTCTTCAGTAGCTGGGATTGTATGCCTGCTTGCCTATCTATCATCTATCTATCTATCTATCTATCTATCTATCATCTGTCATTATTTATTTATTTATTTATTTATTTATTTATTTATTTATTTATTTATTATTTCCAGACAAGTCTCACTATGCATCTCAGACTAAGCTGGCTTGGACTCATGCCCTGCCCCCCTCCCCTGCTTCTGAAAGGCTAAGATCACATGGTGGCATGAGCCACCAGGCCTGGCTATTTTTCACCTTTTGAGAAAACTCTTCTTTTTTTTCCCTATAGTCTCTGTAACTTTTACATTTTCAGCAACAGTGAATAAGGATTCTCTTTTCTGCACATACCTATTAATACTTGTCTTTGGTATTTGATGGTAATCATTGTGGCAGATGTGAAGGGAGAGCTCCCTTTGTGGTGAATTTGCATTTCCCTGATCATAGTGATTTTGAGCATTTTTTCATATACAATTTGGCCCTTCCCCCCCAAAAACTTTTTTTTTTGGGGGGGAGTCTTTTCGAGACAGGGTCTCCCTGTAGCCCTAGCTGTCCTGGAACTCACTCTGTAGACCAGGCTGGCTTTGAACCCATAAAGATCCGCCTGCCTCTGCCTCCCAAGTGCTAGGATTAAAGGCATGTGCCACCAACGCCCAGCCAGTTGTTGATTCTTAAGTATGTGCAGTGCTGAGAAATCAGACAACAGTGGATTGAAAGCTGAACACAGAGTAGAACCTCATCCTTCAAGGATCTTGAAAAAGACACGGTATTAGCTTGGAAATAATATCAGGATTTTGTAAAGTTGTTTTGTTTGGTTTTGGTTTTCTTGCAACAGGGTCTCCCTGTAGCCCCAGCTGGCCTGGAACTCACTATGTTGTAACTGCTGAAGTAACTCCATTTGGTTATGGTAGCCACTTTAGAGACCTGCCTTGCCTATGGTAAATAATTCCAGGAAGTGCTGGCTACAGAAGCCCTTTGCCCCCTTCTCAGAAATGTGTACTTGTGAAATGATTAATGAACTGCTTACTCCGGCTTCTGTGAAACTTGCTTTACTGCAACCTGCACAAGGAAACAATGATATCTCACACAGTTGGAAATTCCATGGAAGAAAGTAATTGTGTTTTCTTCTTCTTTCTTTCTTTGCCTTTAAAAAAACCTCTTCCTGCTTTATCCCAGCGCTACAACCTCCATTCCCAACCTAGAGGTTGTGGTCAGCTGTGCAGCTTGAATAAATTTGGCTAATTAAAATCCTATCCAATCTGAGTGGACTCTGTAACAATGTAGGTCAAGCTGGCCTTGAATTACAGAGATGCACCTATCTCTGCCTCCTCTGTGCTGGGATTAAAAGTATGCACACCTGGTCTGTTTTGCTTTTAAGACAGGGTAGTTTTATGTTAACAGGCTGGCACTGAATATCTAAATCCAAGTTATGCCCCTGTTTTAGCTTCCTTGGTAGCTTGGACCAAAGGTGTACACCATCATGCCTGTCTGGCTTTGAGATTGTTGTTTTTAAGATTGACGATGTTGTGGCACTTTAGAAAAATAAAGGATTGGATATAATCAATAAATCAAAGAGAGTTAAGAAAGATGCATGAAAACTGAATATAGCAGTGCATCCCTGTAATAGCAGCATTTGGGAAGTAGAGGTGGGAGGATTCTGAGTTCCTGGCTAACCTAGGCTATATAGATACATAATGAAAAGAGGTGGAGAAGAGGTAAGGGAAGGGAGAGGAGGAGAGGCTGAAGCAAGGCCAATCTGAGCACCTTATCTCAAAATAAAATAAAAAGTAAAAATAGGAAGAAAGGACTGCACATATAAGGTACACCTACATCCATGCAGGCAAAAGCACTCATACACATAAAAATAAATAAATAAATAAATAAATAAATAAATAAATAAATAATCACTCAATCAGTGAAGGCAGTAGGGAGCACACACATTGCTAATACAAGGCAGTTCAATAAACCAGTTTTCAAATATAAACTAAACACCAACAGAACATGGGACAGCAATGAAAGGTAATATGATAATTCTACTCAGGAATTAGAGCAAGCCATCTAGGCAAGCATTTAAAGAGTTTTTAACAAGCAAATATGGTACATGGAAGATTGTTTCTTAAGATTACTAAACTTCTACACAGGGCATGGTGGTGCATGGCTTTAATCTCAGCACTCAGGAGGCAGAGGCTGGTAGGTCTCCATCAAAGGCCAGCCTAGTGTACATAGTGAGTTCCAGGCCAGCTAAGGATACAGAGAGATGCTATCTTAAAAAAGAAGAAAAGAAAAAAGACTGGTTGTTCCCAGTTACAAAGGAATTTTATTTTCAATTTGAACATGACATATTTGAGATGTAACGGTATAACTGAGTCTGCTAATGTATGTGATATGTCTTTCAAAATTCAAAAATCCAAGTCAAGCATACTGGCCATATCTGTAATCTTAGTACCCAAAAGGTAGAAACAGGATTGCCATGAGTTCAAGAGCATCCTGGACTATGGAGAGATATATGTGGCATGCATATATGCATATTTTAGAGTGATGCAAATTAGAAGGAACAACAACAACAAAGACTGGGTCAAAGAACTGACTGAAATGGTGAACTTCTGCTCAAAACAGTAAACTTCTGCATTGAGAATTTTTAAAAGAGACTGAGAAGAAGATGAAAAACATGTTTGGCAGAATGCATGAGCTCTGGTGGGGTGGGGGGGCAAGAAAGGGGGGAAATGGGTCTACATTTGATTGGAAATTTTTGTATGAAATGCACAAAGCTTCAATAAAAATTGGCTTTGAAAAAAACAAATAAATAGCAATTCTGAAGCCTAACACCATGGTCTTCCTGTGTCCCCACCTCCACTCCCTACCACATTTTTTGATACAGAGTAAGGTTAGCCAAGGGCCTTGGCTTGGTTTAATCTATGGCAGGAGCTATTTGAAGCTGGAATTATCTCTACTGATATTTATATTGTTTTGTATTCTGAATTCTGATAGCAAGCCCACTTTGACTCTGGCATCGCTTCCGTGTGAGACCTGTATTTCTACCGCTGCCCAAGCTAAATCTAGAGTCCATGACTCATATTTTCTACGATGCTTTTAAAATCTCTTCCAAACTTAGCCAACACTATCATAAAAATTTTAATTCTAATTTGAGAATTTCCATTCTACCCAGATTCTACACTTTATGGTAACATTATCTCAACCAATTAAATATGTTCTAAGTCAAGAACATTTCAGGAAAAAAATATTTTCATGTGAAGACATTTTTTTCTCTTCAAAAGCTTATGGAAGGAGTCTTTCCTGTTTTCTTTCCATCTCAAGCTCAATTTTAACCTGACAAGAGAGCCTAATTTTGAAAACTTGCAATTGAAATATTCCTGCATCTAATCAATCACATGCTTAGGGAAGACAATGACTAGCATCCTTATAAAACTGTCCTTCTAGATTGATGTAGGTCTCAAAAAGTATATAATCTTCTTAGTTAAATAACCAGGAGGCCATGGCCTAAAGCTAAAGCCATCCTTTGAGTTGCTTGTAAGGAACTGCAGCCTAACTGTAACGCAGCAAGCTGAAAACTAATTTTGGAAGGGAGCAGCCAACCCTAAGCCAGGCCTCAGCCAATCTGGGGTTGCCAACTGATCACACCATTTCCAAACAAGGCAAAAGGTAGAGCTGTGACCAATCAAGCTATTTCTACACTTCCTTTTCCCCAGCTATAAATAATGCGTGCTGTTGCAGAGCAGAGCTGGCTGAACCTTTTCTGCTTCTGAGTTCTTTCCAATTCATGATTCGTTGTTAGCTTAAATTTCCCTGCTAAATTTAAAATGGCAAAAAATCTCAAGTCAAAGTAAAGTATTTTCTTATAAGTGTTTTGACTCTGGGTGAGTTATAGAAAACAGCATATATTCAAGAAATAGCATCAAATTAAACCAAAAGAAAAATAAGAAAAATTAATATGGACAAAGGTAGATAATTAGAAATCAGTAAAAAGGGCAGATGAGATGGCTCAGTAAGTAAAGGCATAAAGCCTGATAACCTGAGTTCCATCCCTGGAACCCGCATGATATAAGGAAAGAACTGACTCCCACAAGTTGTCCTCTGACCCCCACAAGCCTGCTGTGGAACACATACCATAAATATAAGCATACACACATTCAGTAAGTTGATATAAAATTTTTAATGTTTTAAAAAAAATCAAGAAAGAGCTAGAACTACCCCAAATAATAAGTAAATGAAAAGCTGGGTACAGTGGAACATGCTGTTGGTCCCAACAGAGACTGAGGTCATCCTAGTCTACAGACCAAGTGCTAGGCCAGAGGAGGCTACAGGGAGATCCTGTCTCAAAAAGACCAAAAATAAAAAAATTTAAAGTAGAACTGAAAAATCTAAAAAGCTGATTCCTAAAGTCAAAACAGCCCACTTTACTGTCTTAATGGTGAAAAAAACATAAATATATAATATTAATGAGGAAATATTTGAAATTAACATGGTAGAGTTTTGTACAACCTCATATATATACATAAAACTGTCCTTCTAGATTGATGTAAGTCTCAAAAAGTATATAATGATCTGCTTAGTTAAATAATCAGGAGGTGGCACACGCCTTTAATCCTAGCACTTGGGAGGCAGAGGCAGGCGGATCTTTGTGAGTTCAAAGCTAGCCTGGTCTACAGAGTGAGTTCCAGAACAGCTGGGCTACAGGGAGACCCTGTCCCGAAAAGACAAAAAAGCAAACAAATAAACAAAAAAACCCCAGGACTCCATGGCCTAAAACTAAAGCCATCCTTTGAGTTATATATATATGACCTGGATGAAATTAATGTCTTATAAACAAATACAAATTACCAAGTAGACTAAGAAAATCTACACAGATTGCTACTGGAAGAAACTCACAAGGCTTTTTTTAGACCTACCCTTCAACAAAGTTGGCAGGGCATGGTGGCAGTGCCTATAGTTCCAACTACTTGGAATGCTGAGGCAGAAGGATTAGTTGGCCCAGGTGTTTGAGGTCAGCCTGGACAACATAGTAAGACCCTGTCTTAAATAAGGGCTAGTCAATGTCATCAAGTCATTTTAGAATATGGAAAAAGAAATTCCACCATATGCAATTTAAGAAGCTGACATAACATGATCACTAAAATCAGACTAAAGATAGCATAGAAAGTTATAAAATAATTCCACTTACATAATCATGGCAAAGTTCCAAAGTGATTCTATAGTATTTTTGTGTCTTTTTTGAGAGACGTGTAGCCCCAGCTAGCCTGGAAATTGTTATATAGACCAGGCCAGCCTTGAACTCACAGAGATTCACCTACCTCTGCTAGGATTAAAGGTGTGTGCCACCATGCCCAGCAGTGATCCAATAGCATTTTAAAATAAAAACACACAGGGCTGGAGAGATAGCCTAGCAGTTAAAAGTACCGACCGCTCTTGCAGAGGACCCAGGTTCGATCCCCAGCACCCACGTGGCGGCTAAGAGCCGTCTGTAACTCCAATTCTAGGAGAACTCCAGTTCCAGGGGAATCCGAGACCCTCTTCTGACCTCTGAGGCATTGCACGACACGGGTGCACAAACCTACATGCAGACAGTACACTCATACACATACAAAAATAAATTAAAAATTTTTTATTAATTTTATTTATTTCTGTATGTGTATGAATGTGCTGTCTGCATGCAAGTTTGTGCACCCGTGTCGTGCAATGCTGCGGAGGTCAGAAGAGGGTGTCGGATTCCCCTGGAACTGGAGTTCTCCTGGAATTGGAGTTTCAGACGGTTCTTGGCCACCATGTGGGTGCTGGGGATTGAACCCGGGTCCTCTGACCGCAAGAGCGGTCGGTACTTTTAACCACTAGGCCATCTCTCCAGCCCCCCAAAATTTTTTTAAATAATAAAAAATAAAAACACACAATAATCTATTTGAGGAATGCAATAACTTAACGTTGGGAAGATTTCTAATAATATATCCATGTTGGTAGACCAAATAAGATCATCCTACAACTTCAACTATTTTTTAAATTTTATTATTTATTATTTTTTATGTGTACAAGTGTACTGTCTGCATGTAGGTTGGTGTACCCCGAGGTCAGAAGAGGGTGTCGGATTCCCCTGGAACTGGAGTTAAAGATAGTTCTTAGCCACCATGTGGGTGCAGGGAATCAAACCCAGGCCCTCTGCAAGAGCAGTTGGTGCTCTTAACCACTGAGCCATCTCTCCAGCCCCCAACTTCAACTATTTAACTTGAAATAGTGCATGGCTTTCATCCCAGCATTTGAGAGGCAAAAGCAGGCAGATCTTTGTGTGATAAGTGTGAGTCTGGGCTACATAGTGAGTTCCAGGCCAGCCAGGGCTACAGTGAGACCCTGTCTTCAAAAGAAAAAAAGAGAGGGAGAACCATAAGAAAATTTAAGTAAAATTGTACTCTTACAGTAAGGTAACATATGAAACCCATTAAAATTACCATTAAAATGCATGCTTATTAGTTACTTTTCTCATTTCTCTAAGATACCTGAGAGAAGCAACTTATGGGAAGGATTTGTGTGGGGGTGTGTGTGTGTGTGTCTGTGTGTGTCTGTGTGTGTGTGCGCGCGCATGTATGTGTTTGGGTTTCAGAAGGGATACATTCCATCATATGGCAAAAATCCATGGCAGTGGGAGTGTGCAGTGGCTGGTCACGATGCGCTGTAGTCGGGAAGCAGAGCGAGAAGAATGCCCATGCTCCACTGGCTGTTCTGTTCTGTTCTGTTTTGCTTCCTGTTTATTCCTTCTAGGACCACAGCCCATGGAGCAGTATTACCCATATGCAGGGTGGGTCTTTGCCCCTCCATTAAGCTTCCCTAGAAACAGATATACTCAAAAGTGGCTTCTAGGTAATTGCAGACCTACTCAGGGTGACAAGGAAGATTAACCATTACATGGAATACCAAAGTCATAAGATATAAGATTGATAACTTGGAGAATGTAGGTATCACCACAATATCATAATGATAATGAAAAAGCAAAAGGTAAGTTGGGAGGAATTTTTTTCTATTTAGCAAATTCAAAGGCAATCCACGTAAAGCCAGATATGAACACAGCACTCCTGCTGTGAGATGGGAGGCAGAGAGGAGGCTCCCAGGAGCTTGCAGGCCAGCTAGCCTGGCATACACAGCAGCTAACAACAAGAGATCTTTTCAAACAAGTTGGAAGGTAAGGACAGACACCTGAGATTGTCCTCTGGCCTCTAAACATGCACTGTGACACATGTGTACCCACCAACACACATGCACAGAAATGATTCACACACACACACACACACACACACAAACTGAGACAGTATGCCGGGCGTGGTGGTGCACACCTTTAATCCTAGCACTTGGGAGGCAGAGACAGGCGGATCTTTGTGAGTTCAAGGCCAGCCTGGTCTACAAGGTGAGTTCCAGGACAGCTGGGGCTACAGGGAGACCCTGTCTCGAAAAAAAAAAAAAAAAAGAGACAGTCATATGCTTACCTAACCAACTGAAATACCTTAACTAGAGAATTGTACAGTGTTGTTATACTGTACAAGTTCAAATTATTAGTCAAGTCAGATAACTTGCTTGAAACTCATGTTAACTTGTAATTTTAAAACCAAGCTGAAATTCTGAGCATATTACATTAAAGCTCAATCCAAGAACAGTGTGTGGGATGATTGTGCTTTTCATAGTCAATGAGATAATTCAATCTAAAAATTACCAAGCAGGAAATGAAAGCACGCTGGGCTGCAAACGCAGCAGAGCCTGAGTCAGTGTATGTCACCACAGCAGCCTATTTGCAGCACCCCAGTGGTACGTGGCCTACTGCCGTCCCAGAAGTGATGCCCTCACCAGCTGACTTCCCTTGCAAGCAGAAAAGAAATTTCAGGATAATTATTTAGTTCATTCCCCCCTATAAATTCCTTTCTTTAAAACTTACTGATCATTTAAACATTTGCTTGAACATAATGTAGTCTTGACATCTTCTTAGATATAATACAATGAATGGATTCTAAACCTAGTAATTATTTTATATGAAGAGAAACACTATATACACAAAAATTTTTTAATTTATTATTTTCTTTGGAGGGAGAGGGGGTACTCTCTCTCCAGTATGCCGGGCATGGTGCTGCACGCCTTTAATCCTAGCACTTGGGAGGCAGAGACAGGCGGATCTTTGTGAGTTCAAGGCCAGCCTGGTCTACAAGGTGAGCTCCAGGACAGCTGGGGCTACAGGGAGACCCTGTCTCGAAAAGACCAAAAAAAAAAAAAAAAAAAAGAGAGACAGTCATATGCTTACCTAACCAACTGAAATACCTTAAATAGAGAATTGTACAGTGTTGTTATACTGTACAAATTCAAATTATTAGTCAAGTCAGATAACTTGCTTGAAACTCATGTTAACTTGTAATTTTAAAACCAAGCTGAAATTCTGAGCGTATTACATTAAAGCTCAATCCAAGAACAGTGTGTGGTTGAGGTCCAGAGGGTAATATTACATCCCTTGAAGCTGCAGTTACAGGTGTTTTTGAGCTGCCAGCCATAGGTGCTGGGATCTGAACTCTGATCCTCTGATAAAGCACTAAATGCTCTAGTCCTTGAGCCATCTCTCCAGCTGCGTATAGTGTGGGGATTCCGTTTGGCAGAAGCACTTAGGAAGTCAGCTGGCAAGCCCCCAGCCCTCAGGCTGGAGTCCTGCTGATCTCCTGCTTGCCTCTGAAACCTGCCTGGCACCAACTGCCTTTGGGCAAAGCATTGTCACATTCCTGTAGTGATCTGGAGGATATGGTGGGAAATCCTGTATTCCCCAACCCCCACAGGGTCCAGTATAAGTACCCTGGATTACAGTAATAAAACTGAGTTATTCCCTTGTGGAATTCCTTTGGGTCTCGTCCTTGAGTCTGTCCTTTCCTCATTCTTTCCCTCCCCAGGCTTCACATCCTCTCTCCTCCCCCTCTCTACCAGGGCTAAGACCCAGGTCATTGACCAGCTGGCTGGAATGATCCAGGAGCTTGCAGTCCCAGGAAACTGCAAGCTCTGGTCAAAGAGAGGAAGAACATCTCAGAAGGCTACACACAAGGCATCAATTTATAAGAATTTTTATTACTGCATTTTCCCCAGCACCCCTTTTAGAAAGATAGGATTAGTCATCTGAGACTTCCTTGGGGTGATGCTTCATTGTCTATAAAGTAATCTCATTTTAATACTTCAGTTCTTTTTAAGTATACTTTTTGACTTTTGATTGTCTAATCCAAGGGAAAGTCAAAGTATGTATACATTCTTTCTTTGATTTATATATTCATACTAAAATCTTTATAATAAGAAAATAGGGGGCTAGAGAAATGGCTCAGCAATTAAGAGCACTGGCTGCTCTTGCAGATGACGTGGGTTTGGTTCCCAGCACTCCAATGGCAGCTAACAACTATTTGTAACTCCAGTTCCATGGAATCCAGTGCCCTTTTCTGGCCTCTGCAGTCACTGCATGACAAGGGTGCACTTAAAAGTATGCAAAACAGGGGCTGGAGAGATAGCCTAGTGGTTAAGATCACCGACTGCTCTTGCAGAGGACCCGGGTTCAATCCCCAGCACCCACATGGTGGCTAAGAACTGTCTGTAACTCCAATTCCAGGAGAACTCCAGTTCCAGGGGAATCTGAGACCCTCTTCTGACCTCCATGGCATTGCACAACACGGGTGCACAGACCTACATGCAGACAGTACATTCATACACATACAAAAATAAATAAAATTAAAAAAAAATTTTAAGTATGCAAAACACTCATATACATAAAATGAAGACAAATAAATTTAAAAATTTAAAGAAATTAGGAAAGTAAATTGGGAATTATATTGGTGTGGTTCACGCTCTTCCACACTTGGAGGTGGAGCTGCCAGCAGCTTCCTTGTGGGAGCTGGCACAGAGACGAAGCACTCCAGCTGGCTGTGGGGAATGCCGCCCCACAGCCCTGTCTGGCCAACCTATTTGCCTTGCCCTTGGGGAATAGGCCAACACCTGATTATGGCCAAATAAATCTCACCTGACAGGGATTGACCACACCCCAAGACAGATTTCATAGACTGGTGGCTTTCTGCAAACCTCTGTCCACTCAAGACCCAGCTACTCACTTCCTAGGTTGGTGCTCTGACAAAAAAGACCCTTTTATCCAATACCTGCTAGGACTCACACACAAACACAAGCCTGATGGGCTTAACTTATACACATGTGGAAATTAACGGGGACTCTTGTCTGATGGCAAAGAAGAATCCATTTATTGTTTTACAGCACCTCCCTTATATAAGCAGAGTGGTATCATATCTCAGGGCTGGCTCCCAGACCCCCTGCCTCATACTGTGCAAATATCACAAGCTTTGTGTCACAAGTTTGTCTCACAAGGTTTGTTGATACAAGCCATCCTCACCTAGGGGCAGATTCAGGTATAAATGACAGGCAGGCAATTAAGCACAATGCAGCCACATAGTTGTTTTTTGTTTGGTTGGTTTTTTTTTTTTTTTCTTTTTGAGACAGGGTCTCAAGTGCTGGGATTAAAGGCCTGCACCACCACCATGCCCGGCATAACCTTTCATCTTGGTGAAGATGTGGTCTCCAGGTTTGAAATCACAAGTTGTGTTTTAGGGGTGACACCAGGGTGCAAACAGCAGAGGGTGAGTACACAGAAGCCATCCCACAACAATGGAGGGGAGGATGCCTCGGTGTCAAAGGGCTTGCTGGCTGGGGCTACACAGTGAGCTAGCTGCCTCTATCCACTCGCCACATGCACCACCAGCGGCCAGGAATTATATTTGTAAGAAATATAACATGTATCTATGTTCTTAACATAAATACCTTTTATTATCAGAGGAATGCTAAAAATCAAATTAAAAAAATCAAATTATGAAATGAAAAAATTACCAAACCAAGAAGTAGAAATGGTCAAAAATACAGTGAGTGATAAAAAATTGTTTATGTACTAGCTATTAAGGAAATATAAAGCAAAGTATGTTCATTATTAATAAAGATTAAAAAAAACATAAGACCTAATGTTGGCTAGAGTTCGGTAAGATTGCCATCCATACAGAACAAATCTAGACAGGCACAAGTTTTTGGAAAGCATGTTGACAACAGCAGCCTTAAAAATGTCATAGTTGGGCTGGAGAGATGGTTCAGTGGTTAAGAGCACTTGCAGAAGACCTGGATTCGAATTCCAGCACCCACATGGTAGCTAAAAACCACCCATAACTACAGTTCCAAGGGATCCAACACCCTCTTCTGTCCTCCATGGGCACCATTAACATAGGTGCACTTCCATACATGTACACATAACATTTATACACATAAAACAAAAAAATAAAATTTTTAAAAACTGTCATACTTATCAACATAGTACCCTCACTCTTGGAATTCAATGAACAATTTTAAATACACTTGTGTACACATATGTAGTATTTTTAAAGTGATGGTATAGGGATGTTGTAAATTTGGTACAGTGCTTGATGAGCTTGCATGAAGAATTATGTCTTTATTTAACTTGCTTTGATGCTTATTGCCAGTTCTTTCTACATCTCCACTGGCAGAAATATAACTTTGAATAATTATCTACTGTAATTTAGCATGGCAACAAAGAAGTCTGAGGCTAATGGGATATTTTTGCTCTTTCTGGGCAGCATCCTTTATTTCCTTTATGTTTTGTAGGTCACCTCCTATAGCCTCATAGTTTAAAAGCATTGTCAGGTTATCCCCCCGGATGTTAGACTTCTGTCATTTATTTTACTCAAAACATGCCTGTTCCCTCCTGTGTGCATCTGTGGACTTTTTCGCCCATCCAGGACAAGTTCTTTCCATACTATATTTGATTTTCTTCTCTTTGTTGAGTTCTCTCGTTCATGAGCACCAATTATCTTCTGTTTTGTTTTTTTTTTTACCTCTAAACCTAGCCTTTCTCTTCACTCCCTAGTGTCTCCTGTAAATCCTCATTACTGATTCAGTTTTCTAGAATCAAGTCCTCTTCATTTCCAATGCTCATTGAATTCTCTGGTTGCTTTTCTATGCACTGTAGTCCTTTCTTATTTATTTGTAATGCTGTATTAATCCTACAACTTTTAATGTTTTTTATTACAGTGTGTGTATGTGTGTGTGTGTGTGTGTGTGTGTGTGTGTGTGTGTGTGTCCATGTGTGCTCATTCATGCCATGATGCATGAGTGGAGCTCAGAGGACAATTTGTGGGAGTCAGTTCTCTCCTTCCACCATGCGCATCCTACAGAGCCAACTCAGACTGGCTTGGTGGCAAGTACTGTAACCACTGAACCTGCTCGCCTGCTTAGCGTTAGTGCATCCACACAGCACTGAACCTGCTCGCCAGCCCCTAGCGCATTTCCCCCATTAGTGCATCCACACAGCCCTGAACCTGCTCGCCTGCCCCTAGCGCATTTCCCCCATTAGTGCATCCACACAGCCCTGAACCTGCTCGCCAGCCCCTAGTGCATTTCACCCATTAGTGCATCACACAGCACTGAGCTACATCGGGACATTTAATAGAAGTTTGCAATCTACTTTGAACATTTTCCTCTCTATATTTGTCTCCCCTTTTTACCCCTTCCCCCCACTGTGAGTCTCCTTTGTTCTTCTAGACACTTTCCCCAGACTTGTATGTGTGATACATGATTTAGATATCTATATAAAATCTAGAAACTATAAATGGGAGAAAACATCCAGGATTTGTCTGAGATGATTTAATTCACTTCTACAACCATCAACAGTTGCATGTATTTCATGCAAACAACATAACCTAGTTCATTATGACCGAAAAAAATTTCATAGTATGTTTTTACCACATTTTCTATATCCATTCCTCTGTTGACGTATATCTAGTTTGGTTTTATAGCTTAACATTAAACACTGATGCACAAGTACATCCGTGATATGTTGACTTGTGGTGCTTTGAATAAATATCCAGGAATGAATAGCTGGGTCACGTGGTAGATCTAGTTTTAGTTTTCTAAGGAACCCTCATATTGACTTCCATAGTGGCTGGACTAGTTTACATTCCCACCAGTATTGTATAAGGGCTCCCTTTTATCCACACCCTCACCAGCATTTCTTATTTCTTTTACTATTTTTTTTTAAGACTTGGTATCCCTATAGCCCCAGCTGGCCTGAAATTCACCATGTAAACTAGGCTGCCCTCAATCTCATAGAGCTCCACCTGCCTCTGCCTCTGCATCCAGAGCACTGTGATTAAGGCATAAATAAAGCCAGATAGGTTAAGTTGTCAATTTGACACACCTGGTAGAGGAAGCCTCAGTTGGGGAACTGCCTCCATTGGACTGGCCTGTGGCCATATCTGTGCAGCATCTTCTTGATTGTTGAGTGATATAGGAGGGTCAAACCCACTAAGGGCAGTGGCACCCCTGGGCAGGCTGTTCTGTATTATAAGAGAAAGCAAGCTGAGCATGTGCCAAGAGATCAAGCCAGTAACCAGCACTCCTATATGGTCTGAGCTTCAGTTCCCACCTCCAAATTCCTGCTTGAGCTCCTGCCCTAGCTTCCCTCAAATGAAGGATGATACTGCAAGCTGAAATAAACTTTTTCTTCCTGAGTTGGCTTTCATCACAGCAACCAAAACCAAACTAGGACAGATATTCATATAAGAGAGTGGGATGTTGGAGTGATGGACCTGACCATATGTCTCTAGGAGAATTATATACATTTTAGAGTTTTGGAATGGAAAAATGCTTGGAGCTCAGTGAGCTGTTCCATAGTAACTTGGGAGATAATGCTGAAAGAAGTGCAGATGATGGTTTGTGAAACCTCAAAGGTAAGCAAAGACTCTATCAGGGCTGTTTATGTAGTATATTTTGAATTGAAAATTCTTGGAAGTGAAACCTTTTGTACTTTACTAGGATAATCTGCTGATCAGCTGGGGCTGAAAAATCAGCTGTGAAAAACAAGAAATCAACATCACTGACATTTTCTGGGGAGCATATCCTCAGGGTGAGCACACAGACGCTATGGTCTAGAGAGTGCCAAGACTGGATATCTAACTGGCAGCAGAACATAGCAATGTGTAAGAGTCTCCCAGGTGCTACTGGTATTGAAGACATGAAGGGGATGTGGAGATAACCTGAAGCTTTGCACCATGAGAGGCCAGGAGAGGCCACTGATGAAGGTGCAGCCTCAGGTGCAATGAAGACCTCAAGAATTGAAGGGTTCATGGAGAGAATCTGATGCTTAGCATGCTGAGAGGCCAGGAGACCCCATTGGAGGAGGTGCAGCCTCAGTTGCAATGAATACTGGAGATGACAAGACCATGGGATGACCACGAAGGGCAGCAGGAGGTGTGGAGTGGAGCTGGCCTGAACCTATAAAACAAGCTGTGTGTGCTGTGGATGGCAGAGCCAGACAAGTAGAGCTGCTCAAGCCCTTTGGAGCACATAAGATTGTAAGTGAATCCCAGATGCCCAACACTGAGCTACATGCTGAACTTTGGTTTTACCTAAGTGTGCCCAGTTCTTCCCCCTTTGCAATAAGACTTGTTTTAAATTTTCCAGGAACCCACAGTTAAAAGAACTTTTAAAGAGACTTTGAAATTTTAAAGCGTTTAAATATTTTAAAGATGGTGTGACTTTTAAAGTTGTACTATTTTATATTATAAAATTAATATGTGATCTTGGGAATAAGAAATGGAAAGGTTATGTTTAATAGTGACATGTTTATGTGCCAAGTTAACAAGGCGTGCATTGTGCTGGGGAGCGTTAGTTGTCAACTTGACACACCTGGGAAGAAGGGGAGCCTTGATTGAGGAACTTCTTCACTTGGACTGGCCTGCGGCCATGTCTGTGGGATCTTTTCTTGATGGTAGGAACTTCCTCACTTGGACTGGCCTGTGGCCATGTCTATGGGACCTTTTCTTGGTGGTAGAGTGATGTGGGAGGGCTTATCCCACTATGGGTAATGCCACCCCTGAATAGGTGGTCCTATGTTGTATAAGAAAACAGGCTGAGCACAGGCCAGGGGAGCGAGCCAGTAAGCAGCATTCCTCCACAGACTGAACCTCAGGTCCTGCCTCCAGATCCCGCTTGAGTTCTTTCCCCGGCTTTCCTCAGATAACGGGTGATACTGTACGCTGAAATAAGCCTTTTCTCCCTGGGTTGGCTTTACTCCTTGTGCTGGTTTGGATGAGACTGTCCCCCATTAGGCTTCAAGTATTCAGACATTTTGTCCCCAGTTGGTGGTGCTGTTTTGGGAGATCTTAGAAGGTGTGGCCATGCTGGAGGAAGTATGTCACTGGGGGCGGGCTTAGAGAGTTTAACAAGCCTTGCTAGTCTCCAGTTGCTCTCTCTCTCTCAGCTTCCTGTGCTCATTGGAAGATGTGAACCTCCGCTTTCTGCTCCAGCCCTGACGACCATGCCTCCCCGCTACAATTCACTCTAATTCCCTGGAACTGTCAATTGTAAGCTCAAATAAACTCTTCCTTTTATAAGTTCCCTTGGTCATGGTGGTTTTATCACAGCAACAGAAAAGTGACTAATACACTCCTGGTGTTTATCACAGCAACAGAAACCAAACTAGGACAGTAGTTTTCTCTGTTGGCTGGTGATGTGAGTGCTTAACATTTTTTTTTTCTTTTTTTCATATTACTACCATTTCTACTTCATCTTTTGTGAACTGTCCATTTAATTAGCTCACTGATTAAGCTGAGTTTTTGTTTTAAAATACAATATTTCAATTAATTATTTGGGAATTTTATACATGCATCAATGTTTTGTTTTTTTTTTTTTTTTTTTTTTTTGGTCTTTTCGAGACAAAGGGTCTCCCTGTAGCCCAGCTGTCCTGGAACTTCACTCTGGAGACCAGGCTGGCCTTGAACTCACAAAGATACCTGCCTCTGCCTCCCAAGTGCTAGGATTAAAGGCGTGCGCCACCACGCCCGGCGCATCAATGTATTTTTATCATACCCATCATTCCCACACCTAACTCTGCCTGGATACACCCCTCCCAATTCAGTTCTCCCTCATTTTTTTCTTTTTTATGACTTACTGAGTCTAATTTGTTCCACCCATAGACTCATGGCTGTGGTGCCATCTAATGGTCAATCTACCACACCCTCAAAGAAAATGGATCCTCCCTCCCTCCCTCCCTCAGAAGCCATCAGTTGTCGGTAGCACCTCAGCTGGGGTGGAGGTTCATGTTCCCCTCTTCCCTCCATGCTGGAATCTGGACTGATTTGATCTCGCGAAGGTCTTGTGCAGGAATCCACAGCTTCGTGAGTGCAGCAGCCCTGTCATGTCCACAGACAGGGTTTCCCTCTGGTCCTCCCAGACCTCTAGCTCTTCCAGACTTCTGGCTCTTATAATCTTTCTGTTCCCCTCTTCCACAACAGTCCCTGAGCCTTGAGGAGCGGTATGTGATGCAGATGTCCCATGTGGCTGAGCATTTTATAGTCACTTTTTTCCACTTTGACCAATTGTGAGTTTCTATATTAACCACTGTCCACTGCAACAGTGAATTTAAAGAAAAGTTTAAGACTATGATCAGAGCTGGGCATGGTGGCTCATGCCTTTAATCCTAGCCCTTTGGGAGGCAGAGGCAGGAGGATCTTTGTGAGTTCAAGGCCAGCCTGGTCTACAGAGTTAGTTCCAGGACAGCTAGGGCTACAGGGAACCCTGTCTTCGAAAGACCAAAAAAAAAAAAAAAAAAAGACTATGATCAGTTAGCAAAGCAATAGTAGTAGGTCCACTGCTGGTGCCTGAGCTCCCTAAGCATAAGTCTTTGGCCAGATTTATAGTAGCAGACATATCTTTCCTCCCATGTAGCAGGTCTTAAATCTGACCAGAAAGCAGATGGTTGCCCACAAAACATTTCTTGTGCCACTATTGCACCCATGGGCCTGTCTTGCCATATTGGTCATTGTTGTCTCTCTCAGTGTTCACAACTGAGTAAGACTGTCGGTTACTCCCTCCCTCCCCAGCAGCCTGCATATCATCTCTGGTTCTATGAAATCTAGCCCGCAGGGACGAAGCTTCCTGGCCAATGCCAACTGGAGTTCTCCATATCCTATGTGTCTTCAGCAACAGGGTCTTGCCATCAAGTTCTGGTGGGCAACCAAGAGCAATGACAATACCCTGCATTGTTTGGGGGTCTTTGGGACACTCCTGACCACACGTCAGGGGGAAGTATCCCACAACTGGCAGTGGGCTTTTTACTGGTAACCTATGAAGGCACACTATCCCATGTAGGGCAACTGTGATTAAATTATTTTATATGAAAATATATATATGTATATATCTAGTAAGCTTATAAAATAGGTTTCTGTATGGCTTTTTCAAATATCCTTCAGTGTAAGTGTCCTCCCCTGCCCTCTCCCTCACTCTACTCTCCCGTCTCCCTCCTCCCTTAAACTTCCTCCCTCATTATTCCCTTCATTTCATTTTTCTCCTTCCTACCAGCTGTGGTCGATCCCCCTCCCTTAAGATCTTTCTTCCTCCTCCACACCAAGGGCCCCTTTCAAGCTCTAGGTTGATTTCTAGTCCTTGTATATTCTAGATATAAATCCTGGAGCCATAAATCCTCTTACAGTACTTGTTATTTGTTTTCTTAATGACCACCATGCTGAGTTAGCAAATTTGTTTTCTCTTATTCTATAGGTGGTCTCTTCACTTGTTTCTTTTGCTGTATGGAAGCATTTTAATCTCATGAGGTCCCATTCATAACTTTTGGCCTTGTTTCCTTTTTTTTAATTTTATTTATTATTTTTATGTGTATGAGTGTACTGTCTGCATGTAGGTTGGTGAACCCGTGTCGTGCAATACCGAGGAGGTCAGAAGAGGGCGTCAGATTCCCCTGGTACTGGAGTTAAAGACGGTTCTTAGCCACCATGTGTGTGCTGGGAATCGAACCCGTGTCCTCTGCAAGATCAGTCAGCACTGTTAACCGCTGAGCCATCTCTCCATCCCTGGCCTTGTTTCCTAAGCAAATGAAGTCCTATTCAGAAAGTCATTGCTTAGGGCTGATGAGATTGCTCAGTGGGTAAAGGAATTTACTGGACAAGCCTGATGACATGAGGTAAATCCCTAGAATCCACATAAAGGTGGAAGGAGAGAACTGATTTCACAAAGTTGTCCTCTGACCTCCACATGTGCTCCATAGTAGACACACACACAATTGTTACTATTATTTTTTTTTTATACGGGGTGAAAGATGAGGATATAGTTTCATTCTTCTATGTGTGTATGGAGCATGCATGCATGGCTTTTTACAGAACTGCATATAAGTAGCCAGGTATGTGTGTTGGCACACATGTAGAGTCCCAGACTCCAGACACTGACATAGAAAGATAGCCTGGGGGCTGGAGAGATGGCCTAGTGGTTAAGAGCGCCGACCGCTCTTACAGAGGACCCGGGTTCGATCCCCAGCACCCACATGGCTGCCGAGAGATGTCTAAAACTCCAATTCCAGGAGAACTCCAGTTCCAGGGGAATCCGAGACCCTCTTCTGACCTCTGCGGCATTGCACGACACGGTTGCACAGACTTGCATGCAGACAGTACATTCATACACATACGGAAATAAAATTAATAAAAAATAAATAAATTAATTAATTAATTAAAAAGAAAGATAGCCTGAGTCCAGGATTAGCCCAAGCAACACAGCAAGACTTGGTCTAGAAATAAATAAGTAAATAAGTAATAAATAAAAGAGGTCTGGGGTGTTGCTCAGTGGTAGAGTGCATGTAGAGCCTGTTCACGGTCCTAGGGTCTACCTCCAACTCCAGCAGAATGAGACAGGGAGGGGCACAAGCAGCCTCTTTGTTCTCTCTTGGATGCTATAGCAGAACAGTCTGTTTCATCTCTATGGTGACATTTCCTTTTCTTTGTTCTGTAGTTACTCTTTTCATAGGCTCCACATTGGCTTTTTCTGTTCTTTCATTCAACCTTCCATGAGTAAAAGTCTGTAGACTTGGTGTTTATCAACAGATACAGTATGTTTCTCTTGGACCTGCTACCTGTCCACTTGCATATATGCCTGTTCTCGTTCAGTTCCATGTATAGTAGCCACCTGTTTACTGTAGCTTTGCTGAGCCAGGTTTTCCCACACCATTATCTGTTACTATGAATGAACGAAGCTTATGGAAAACAATAACTCCCAGGCAGAAGCTTATCCTCTGACTACTCCTAAGATTCTGTGTATTGAATCTCCTACATTTCTGAATGGGCCATCCCTAGTTTTGGATAACCTGTTGCTTGCAGCCCTCACTCCATATATGGAGACCAATGGGACCACTAGGAGGAGGAAGGCAGGAAGAGCTGATTGGTAGAATTCAGGCTGTCTTGAAAAACAGGGCCTACCAGGAAAAGTGATGATCACAAAGTTTCTAGCTGGTACAGACCCTTGATCTGAGGCAGGAGCAAAGACACAGATTCACTCATCTTACTTCTTTTTTTGAGAGTGTCTAATTTCTATGATAAAATCTGGTGAGCTTTGAAAAGATACAGTAGGTTACTCATCTAGTTCAATGTACTTAAATTTTAGGAATTTTTGTTTGCAGATATTTGTCGATGTGTTGAATTTTCATCTTTCTTGCTTTCAGAGTATGACTAAGACCAAAGACAATTTCCTTTGCTAAAATTAAGAATCTAGGAAAATGTCTAAAATTTCAGGAATTTACTATTGAATTTACAGCTATGCTCAGTAATCGCACTATGCCTACTGACATTGAAACACAAGGGAGTCTATGAAGAGTCAGCCAAGAACCAGGAGAGTGTGGAGTCAACCAGGACCAATGGGGTGAGTGAGGGAGGAAAGTGCAAAAAGTTTTGTTAGTGCCTAAGTGGAAAACTGCGCTTTGCTTTGCACATCTAAGACATCCTCATACACATTCAAACTTTTGTGAAAATAGAAATGCAGGGCTGGAGAGATTGCTTGGTGATTAAGATCACTGACTACTCTTGCAGAGGACCCGGGTTCAATTCCCAGCACTCACATGGCAGCAGACAACCATCCTTAACTCCAGTACTAGGGGATCTGATGCCCTCTTCTGACCTCCTTGGGCACTGCATGACATGGGTGCACTTATCCACATGCAGGCAAAACACTCATACACATCAAATAAAAAGAAAAAGCAATAAAAAGAAAATAGGAATGCTACCAAGGAAGACTAAGCAAACAGATGTTAAAAAGAAAAAAAATAAGCTGGGCATGGTGGTGCACACCTTTAATCCCAGCACTCAGGAGGCCGAGGCAGGTAGATCTTTGTGAGTTCAAGGCCAGCCTGGTCTACATATTGAGCTCCAGACCAGCTGGGACTAAAGGGAGACCCTGTCTCAAAAAGACCAGAAAAAAAAAAAAGAGTCTTTGGCTTGCTATTTTCAACATCATAAATTGTTTTAATCTAAGAATTTAAGGATGAGAAATTGCCAGTGTGGTGGTGCACGCCTTTAATCCCAGCAGAGGCAGGCGGATCTCTGTGAGTTCAAGGCCAGCCTGGTCTACAGAGTGAGTTCCAGGACAGCTGGGACTAAAAGGAGACCCTGTCTCAAAAAGACCAAAAAAAAAAAAAAAAGGATGAGAAATTATCTACTGCTATAGTTTGGATCCTGAATGATTCCCAAAGTCCCATGCATTGAAGAGTTCATCCCTAGACCATGGTACTGTTGTGAAGTGGCAGCATTTTTTTTTTTTGTCTTTTCCAAGACAGGTGTCTCCCTGTAAGCCCCAGCTGTCCTGGAACTCACTCTGTAGACCAGGCTGGCCTGAACCACAACGATCCACCTGGCCCTCTTGCCCTCCCGAGTGCTAGGATTAAAGGCGTGCGCCACCACGCCCGGCTAAGTGGCAGCATTTTTGAAGGAGGTAGTTAGGTCATTAGAGCCCTGTCCTTGAGGGGAATAGGGAAAGCCAAGGCCTGTTCTTAACTCTCTTTGTTTTCCAGATGCCAGAAGATGAACAGCTCAGTTGCTCCACACGCTCCCACCATGAGGCAGTGTGCTGCCACAAGCCCAAAGCAACAGGGTCAAGTGAGCACAGGTTGAAATCTCTAAAACTGAGCCAAGTAAACCTTTCCTTCTTGTAAGCTAAATGTCTTGGGTATTTTGTTATAGAAACACAAAACTGACTAATACATATTCAGAGTCATGGGGAGAGAATCCAGTAAGCATGTCAGTTTCCTATATCAAAGAAAACTGGTGACAGAGATTTGAAAATAGTCCCTTTTCTTTCCTCAGATTTCCTCTACAATCTTCTCTCTCAATCTCTCCCTCTTTCTCTCCCTCCGTCCCTCCTTCCACTGTGTATGTGTGTGTTCTTTTGACCAATTCTAATGCGAAAGTCAGAAATATAAGAAAAAGCCTGCTAACATCTGCAAGTGACTAAATGGAAAAATACTGAAGTGTGTTCATTATCATAGATCTATCAAAGTATTCAAGCTACTAGGTAGGTTAGCGGATCTGCTGCTATTTATGCATCTTCCCCCAAAACATTAAGCTATGCTTTATAGACTCTAACAGCTTGTCATTCTGAATCTAATGTAGAAATATGGCATTTCAAGGTTTATGTAATATATATATATATATATATATATATATTCTATGCTTTCAAGCTGAAGTATACATTTTCAATCTAAGAATCAATAATTTATGGAATTAATTTTTCATTATTACTTTCTCACAGCTGCTAAATTAGGAATGATCTGACTCTAAGCAGAAATATAAACCTAATATACTTCTATCTAGAAATTCTAAGGAGTAGTCAATCAGGGAGCTGGTTCATTTATTTCTAGCAAATGCCTCTCTCCCTCAGACAGACAGTCTGGACCCAGAAAACTGAAGCTTGAAATAAATTAGTTCTACTCTAAAAGTGATAGGGCTAAGAACTGTAATAAAAATGAAGTCCCCTCTGGTACTATGTATGAATCTTAAAGTTATTAACAGTCAATGAATTCTACTATGCTATCACTAAGACAAAAACCAGAAGGTGCTTTATACAAGGAGAATGACCGATACCTCAATATTGACTTTACTAATGAGTGCTTCATAATAGCAGTCACTATTCTAGAGATTCTGCAGCAGACCAAGCAAATAAAAATTCTGGTTTTTCAGGTGGACTGTGCCTTCTAGTGAGAAGTGAAAGCCATTAACTTGTATGAAATGCACAGAGCTTCAATAAAACATTGGCTTTTAAAAAAAGAAAAAAAAAAGAAAGCCATTAACAATAAACAATACATCTGTCTCTTCAGAAACTGGCAAGTGCTGAGAGAGAAATGGACTCTACTTAGGAATGACTTCAAACTTAAATGAGGAAGTCATGGTAGATTTTGCTGAAAGTGTGATACTGAGCTGGGATTTGAAGGAGGAGAGATCACATGGTGAGTGATGAAGCCGTCTAGAGAGAGTAGTTCAAACAGAAAAGTTGATGCAAAAGCCTTGAGACAGGAGCGTGCTAGACAAGTATGAGGAGGGAAGGACACTCGTGTGAATGGAACAGAAGAATGGAGTAAAAGAGGCAGTAGAAGCCAGAGAAGGAGTGCAGGATGGGTCAACCAGGGCTTTATAGGTCATCAAAAGGGGGTTAGTTTCAGTTCTGAGTTGAGAACCATTAGATGGTTGGAGTGTGTGTGTGTGTGTGTGTGTGTGTGTGTGTGTGTGTACACGTACGTGTGCGTGTGTGTGTGTACGTGTATTTTATGTGCATGAATGCTTTGTGTTGCACCTGTGTGTGTATGTGTATGTGTGGATTTTATGTGCATGAATGTTTTGTATTGCACCCATGTTGCTGTGCCATGCCACTGTAGGACAGAAGAGGATGTGGGATCCCCTGGAACTGGAGTTTATGGTTTTAAGTAAAGGAGAGACATGATCTTACTTCTTTTTAAACCATACTACCCTGTTTTCCTTAACATTGAAAAAGGCTTTAGACATAAACAGGGAGACCTGTTAAGAGGTTAACTTCAATATACAGATGAGCGATGATGGTGTCTTAGAACAAGGAAGTGTTATTACGTAAATTTTGAAAGCATAGGTAATAACATCTCCTGATAGATGAGATGGGGTAATGTACAAGGATTAAACTATTTAAACTTAGCAGTAGGAATAAATGTGAGTCATTATTAACTGAGCTGAGGTGGCACAGTTTTGGCAGAGGATATCATAAGTTTAATTTTGTTCGGTGAAGTTTGAGATATACATCAGTGGAATATTAAATGGGCAGTTGGTTAAACCATTTGGGGATTCAGAACAAGACTAGAACAAGAATCATAAATCTGGGATTTATGAGAGTATGAATGATATCTAAATCTGTGAAGTTACAAAAATCACTAAAGATGCAAATACAGCCACAGAAGAGGTCTGGTGACTGACCTTGGTACACTTCTGGATTAAGAGGTTGGATTTAAGAGTGGTGTCACTCACCTGTAATCCTAGCACTCAGGAGGCTGAGGCAGGAGAACCACTGAACCCTGGAGTTAGAAGCCAATTTTGGGCTGTCTAGCAAGACCCCATGCCAAAAATAAATGACTAATAAAAATTAGAAATAAAGGTTAAGACAGTTCAGCAGTTAAGAGCACTGGCTTTTTCTTGCAGCAGACGCCGGTTTGATTTCCAGCATCTACATTGCAGCTAACAACCATCCATAACTCCAGTTCCAGGGTATCTAATGCTCTCTTCTGACCTCGAGGGCACTGCAGAACATGAGTACACTTATACACATGCAGGCAATACACTCATACTCATAAAATAAAAACAATAAAATATTTTTATTTTTTAAAAAATATGGAACGCTTCATGAATTTGCTTGTCACTCTTGCGCAGGGGCCATGCTAATCTCTGTATCATTCCAATTTTTAGTCTATGTGCTGTCGAAGTGAGCACATAAAATATTTTTTAAAATAAAGATTAAACCAGGCCTGTGGCACAGGTTTGTAATCCCAGCTACTTAGGAGGCTGAGGCAGAAGCATAAATGCCTGGACTATGGAATGGATGAAGGCCAGCCTAGGCAATTTAGCAAGCCCTGTCTCAAAATAAAAAAGCAGAAAGAGGTCTGGGAATATCACTGGGTAGTCAGACACTCGCCTACAATGTGTGAGGTTCAAGGTTCCATCTCCAGTACTGCAAAAACATTTTTTTAAAGATAATAGATTGAGTTCTGAGAAACAACCAATAAAGGATGCTCCAGAGTGACCGGTGTGATTATGGGCAGATGATGAGAGCCTTTCTGGAGAAGGAAACAGTCCATTGTAACAAAGGTTGCTGATTGGCTAAGTAAAATTAGTACTGACAATTGTGTGCTGCATTTAGCAATGACCTTCATAAGCAATTTCTTGGCACAGTGGAAATGAAAAAAAAACATTAAATTTAAGAAAGAATGTGAGAAGAGGCATTAGAAACAACTTACAAATTATCTTTTTGAGTTTTTCTGAAATGGAAAGCAGATAAATGGGATAGTTGGCGTAGGAGTGGGATCAAGGAGATATTTTAAGATGGGAGAAATAGCAGATTGTTAAGAAAGACAGTGGAGAGGAGAAAATTGTGATGTAAGGAAAATCGTTGAAGCAATTTTCTTTGGTAAGTAGGAAGGCAGGAGATCTGATGTCCACTTGAAGATGATACTATAATTAGAGGGAAGCAAGATCATTGCATACAGGTAATGGATGTGCTACAGGCTCCTGTGGAAGTTCACTTCCAGGTGGTTTTATATTTAATATTTAAATATTATTACAATTAGCTACATTTATGATATACTTACTAATAGTAAATATTTTACTTCTGCTGAAAGCAAAGGAAGAAATACTGGAGGTTTTCTTCATTTTAAAAAATCAAGCCAGGCGTGGTGGCACACACCTTTAATCTTAGCACTTGGGAGGCAGAGGCAGGTGGATCTCTGTGAGTTCAAGGCCAGCCTGATCTACAGAATGAGTTCCAGGCCAGCTGGGGCTACAGGGAGATGCTGTCTCAAAAAGACCAAAAAAAAAACAAAACAAAACAAAAATAGCCAGGCGTGGTGGCATATGCCTTTAATCTTAGCACTTGGGAGGCAGAGGCAGGTGGATCTCTGTGAGTTCAAGGCCAGCCTGATCTACAGAATGAGTTCCAGGCCAGCTGGGGCTACAGGGAGATGCTGTCTCAAAAAGACCAAAAAAAAAAAAAAAAAATCAATCCAGGGGACTGAAACTATGTACTATGTGGCCACATAGCAGGTGTACTATGTAAGCACCGTGTGTCCCTGAGCTGTCCCCAGCCCAGTGCTGGGGATCTAAAGACACAAGCTGTGTCCCTCTATGTGGTGGTTTGAATGAGTGTCCCCATAGGCGCTAGGTATTCAGACGTTTGTCTCCAGTTGGAGGCGCTGTTCTTGGAGGTCTTGGGGTATGTGGCCGTGCTGGAGGAAGTGTGTCACTGGGGGCAGGCTTAGTGAGTTTAACAAGCCTAGTGGTCTACAGTTGCTCGCTCTCTCTGCTTCCTGTGCTCATTGCGAGATGTGACCCTTGGTTTGCTGCTCCAGTCTCCAGCCGCCATGCCTCCCACCACAATGGACTCTAATTCCCTGGAACCGTCAATTGTAAGCTCAAATAAACTCTTCCTTTTATAAGTTCCTTGGTCATGTTGTTTTATCACAGCAACAGAAAAGTGACTAATACACTCTATTAGGGCTGCTATAACAAATGCCTTAGACAAGGTGATTATACACAATAGCAATTTATGGCTCACCATTGATTGTCTAGTGATTCCTCAGTCTGACTTCACATGGCAGAAGCAGGGACCATTCTTCCTTGAGCCTCTTTATTTTTTTTTAATTTTTTAAAATTTTATTTAGTTATGTATGTGTATGAATGTACTGTCTGCATGCAGGTTTGTGCACCTGTGTCATGCAAAGCCGCAGAGGTCAGAAGAGGGTGTTGGATTCCCCTGGAACTGGAGTTCTTCTGGAACTGGAGTTTCAAACAGTTCTCGGCTGCCATTTGGGTGCTGGGGATTGAACCCAGATCCTCTGTAAGAGTGGTCAGCGCTCTTAACCGCTAGGCCATCTCTCCAGCCCCCTTGAGTCTCTTTATAAGTCTCTCTATTAATCTCACTTTGTGAGGGCGAAGCCCTCAAAACCAAATTGCTCCCCAAATCACTCACTTTCCTCTTAATATTTTCACATTTGGTTTCAAAATATGATTTGGGGAGGACACAGACACTCAGGTCAGAGTGTGAAACAGTTGTTTAGGAATATGCCGGGCATGGTGGCATATGCCTTTAATCCTAGCACTTGGGAGACAGAGGCAGGTAGATCTCTGTGAGTTCAAGGCCAGCCTGGTCCACAGAGTGAGCTCCAGGACAGCTGGGGCTACAGGGAGACCCTGTCTCGAAAAGACCAATAAAAAAAAAAAAAGGAATATTACCAAATAAGTGAACTGTCAGACACAGCACAATTGCCAAATAGCATTAAGGGTGCATTTGAGGGGCTGGAGAGATGGCCTAGAGGTTAAGAGTGCCAACTGCTCTTGCAGAGGACCCAGGTTCAATCCCCAGCACCCACATGGCTGCTGAGAACAGCCTGTAACTCCAATTCCAGGAGAACTCCAGTTCCAGGGGAATCCGACACCCTCTTCTGACCTCCGAGGCATTGCATGACACGGGTGCACAAGCCTACATGCAGACAGTACATTCATACACATAAATAAATAATGAAAAAAGTGCATTTGAGCACAAAATAATTGCAAGTAAACCTGAGTGATTAGGTTTTTGTCAGTTTTCTTACTCATGTAAGTTCTCAATAAAATGAATTTCCCTCTCATCATTAGAGTGAGTGCCCTTCTTAGAGCAGGTCCTACTTTGCACTCTCAGAGCTGCAGGCTCTGCTCAATCCAGCTCTGTTTCCTTGTCATAACACTGGTGGAGAGGGAACCTGTCCTGCATGCTTGCTGAGACCTCTGTGCTTCATGCTGGATGCCTGCCCTATCCCTTTGCTGTTAGCCTGATCTTGGATATGAAGGTGCCCTAAGAAAGATCTTTTAGGTCACCAAGTCTCCCCTGACAACTTCAGTGCTGAGCCAAGGTGTGGTGGAGCAGGGGTCACTCTTCTCACTGGTCCTATCCTGGCTTAACACACTGCCCAAAAGACAGCAAAAGACTGCACTTAATTTTAATATTACTTATATTACTATTAGTTATATGAAATCCCAAAATATTCAGAAAAGATAATCCATATTGCAAGTGTGCTTCAAAGGATTTTTGCCCAACCCACTTAAAAAATTTTTATTTTTAGTGTATGAGTATAATGCCTGCATGTATGCAAGTGCACCCATGTTGTGCAATGCAGATGGTGGTGAGAGGAGGACGCTGGATTCCCCTGGATATGGAGTTATGGGCAGTTGTTAGCCAGTGCTCTTAACTGCCCTTTTGTACAGGAATACATGTTTTACAAAGTAAGAGACATACATGGTTTTATATTCTAACCATTGGGCACGAAGCAAAGGTTGTTTCTTCTTTTTCCTTATAAAATTCTTACCATTCCAAGCACCAGCACTTTACTAACTTGTTAACCTCTACCTAGGTCTAAGAATAATGGAGCCCTGCCTGTTTTACACATAGATCTATGCAGGTCACTTGGATTCTCTATGGCTAGCACACAAATTGATATTTTAGAAAATTGTGAAAAAGTCAATTCCATACAACTTAGTCTAACATTAAAATCAAAGTAAAATCTTTTTTTGAGCTATGTAGCCCTGGCTGGCCAAGAACTCACTATGCAGACCAGGGTGGCCTCGAAATCAACTACCTCTGCTTCCCAAGTGCCGGGGTTAAAGGCATGCGCCACCACACCTGCTTGCCTTCCTTTCTTGGCCGCTGTTTTTACTGGGTTAGCCGGTCTGCGGCTGCGCACAAGCGAGAGGCCCAGCATGCCCTGCGGCGGAAGCACACGGAGGAGCAACGGAAAGACAGTGGCGTCTCACAGCGCGTGCTAGACTTCTGGGAGGAGTGGCGCCAAGGGCCTGGATCAGGTGTGTGTATGGTTGTGACCGGACAGGGGTTTGTTTCTCCTCAGACTTGTCCAGCTGCCATCTTTGCCCCACGTGGCCGAGGACCAAATGTAGCTGTTCCTTGGGAGGCCTGAGGGAAGGGGTTGCCACAGATGCCCCTTGTGGGATTCTAGAAGCTTCTTTCTCACGTCAGTGGTGAACCTTGTAAATTTGTGATTCATTTACTTTAGCAGTTCTTTAAATAAAAACTAGAAGACGTGGAAGTAGTGGCAGGCGAGTTCAAGACCAGCCTGGTTTACATAGTGAGTTCCAGGACAGCCAGGGCTACCGGGAGATCCCGAGGATCACCAGCTCACATGACAAGTGAACAGGGAATTCTGGAAGGTGTGCAGTGTTAAACCTCTTTATATATCAAACCATTATAGCAAAAGCCCAGGATTAGGGGCCATTGGGTCCAAGTGTTATTTTCACATAGAAAAAGAGGCCCGCAAAGAGGTTGGATGGTTGATGCCCAGGGCTCTGGAGTGGATGAATTCTTTCTTTTTTTTTTCTTTTTTTTTTTGGTCTTTTTGAGCTAAGGTCTCTCTGTAGCCCCAGCTGTCTTGGAACCCACTATGTAGACCAGGCTGGCCTTGAACTCACAGAGATCTGCCTGCCTCTGCCTACAGAGTTCTGGGATTAAAGGCGTGCACCACCACTCCCAAGATGAGTTCTTTCTTAAATTATAGTCCACTTCTCTGCTGGAGTTACTGAGGGAACCTGGCTCTCTCCACCCTGGTTTTCTTATTCATTTCTAAGTCTTAACAGCACATTTTTGGGTGAATTACTGACACCCAATTGCTTTCTCACTTGTGCTCAAAATCACTTCCTATACTGCTGGTTGAATTAAGTTTTTTCATACCCACAAATAAATGTGTGAAGAGTTAAGAAAATGCATTACTGATACACATACACCAGTGGATTTTCAAAATATAACTATAGCCTTTGCTTTATATGCAGATATATGGGTGTATTTTCAAGTAACCGTTGTTAGCTAGACAGTTAAATGGTGTGTGAGGACCAGGTGGGAGAAGTGAATTGCAGCCCTTAACCCCAGCCAACTCATTTACTCTGTGTGCTATGTATCAAGTGCTAGATTAGGTACAGCAGAAAGTGTTTCTGCTCTCAGCAAGCTAGTTAGCTTGTCATTCATTCATTCATGCACTAAATGAGGAAATTATAGAGCAGCTGGTTTCAACTCAGCAGGAAGAACTTTCTAATTATTAGAGTTCCAAAGTAGAATGAAACTGCCTTGGGAGATTTTAATTCATCATCACCCAAGGTGACTTTCATTTGGATTAGTTGATTTCTAAATTTTGCTTTGAATGGCTTCTGTATTAAAAGATGCAGAAGTCTCAGACCGTTCTCGGCCGCCATGTGGGTGCTGGGGATCGAACCTGGGTCCAAAGGGGGCTGGAGAGATGGCCTAGCGGTTAAGAGCGCCGACCGCTCTTACAGAGGACCCGGGTTCAATCCCCAGCACCCACATGGCGGCCGAGAACCGTCTGAAGCTCCAACTCCAGGAGAACTCCAGTTCCAGGGGAATCCGATGCCCTCTTCTGATCTCCGCGGCATTGCACGACACGGGTGCACAGACCTGCACACAGACAGTACATTGATACACATACAGAAATAAAATTAAAAAAAAAAAAAAGATGCAGAAGATAAATTTTGTTGACATTAAGAAGCTTGTGCCTTCGTTGATGAAGTACACCCATAAGCGATCACAATGGGGCTGGAGAGATGGCTCAGCAGTTGAGAGCACCAACTGCTCTTGCGGAGGCCCTAGGTTTGATTCCCAGCACCCACATGGCAGCTAAGAACTGTCTTTACGCCTGGCATGCTGGCACATGTCTTTAATCCTAGCACTCGGGAGGCAGAGACAGGAGGATCTCTGTGAGTTCAAGGGTAGCCTGGTCTACAGAGTGAGTTCCTATAGCCTGCTGAGGCTATAGGGAGACTCTATCTCAAAAACAAAACAAAAAACCCAATATGTTAAGCACACGATAGAGTAAGACAGATTCTTAGTAAGTTTCTTCTAATTTGAGGGAATCTGGGTTAGTTTCTTGGAGGAGATGGACTTTTTAATGAGCCTTGAAAAAAGTATGTATGAACTATTTTTAGAACACTTGTACTTACATAAATGTTGAAAAAATAACGCAGAGTGTTCCTATATAGTCTATACTCAGATTCTATCATCATCATCATCATTACTATCTTATTCTCAGTTTCCTCTGTTCTTGACACACTAGAAGGGTTTATTGGTTACAGTTCCAGAGGGATGAGAGTCCATCCTGGGAGAGGCATGGCAGCAAGCAGGCATACCAACTGGAACAGGAAGCTGAGAGGACCCACTTTCAAACATGCACAGGAAGCAGCGAGAAAGGAACTGGAAGTGGAGCAAGGCAGTGAGCTCTCAAAGCCTGCGCCCAGGGCTGTACATCCCCCAGCAAGGCTGCACACTTCCTAAACCTCCCCAAACAGAACACCAACAGGAGCCAAGCGTTCAAGTACCTAAGCCTATGGGACATTTCTTATTAAAACTACCACATGCATCTACTCCAGTTAATGAACCAGTGTTGCTACAGTATTATTAACTAAAGCCTATTTATTGAAATGTCTTCATACTTAGTGTCACCAGGGTTTGTGTTTGTTTGTTTTTCTGTTCCTGGATAATGACCTAGGCAACACATTAAATTTGGTTGAAATAATTCCTTAGGTATTTTGGCTGTGATGGTTTTTCAGATTTTTTTTTTATGAATTTGCTTTATGGACTGTTACTCAGATCATTTGTAGAATGCCTTTTTTGAAATTTATTGTTTTTTACATGATGAGACTGGTGTTAAGGTTTACTAGAGGAAAACCACATCACATCTAAGATCTACACCAGAAGCATGATTATTACTGTCAGTGTAGACTGTGACCAGCTGGACGAGGTAGTATTTGTTAGAAATCTCCAGTACAAAATTAGTACCTATCCCCTTTCTGTACTGCACTCTTTGGAAGAAAGCCACTATGTGCCACCTGCCTAAAGTTTTTTGAAGTTATATGGAATCTCTTCCCTATGTGTGTGTGTGTGTGTGTGTGTGTGTGATACACCTAGCACCTGAGTGTGCAGGTGGGCATGCAGGCATTCAGACGCCAGAGCAGATGTCAGGTATCTTCCTCTATCGCTCTATATTTATTGCTTTGAGACAGAGTCTCTCACTGAACAGAAGCTTACTTTTTCAGGTAGCCTAGCTGGCCAGTGAGCTCTCAGGGTCCTGTCTCTGCATACACACACACACACACACACACACACACACACACACACACACACACACAGAGTCCTGGTGTTACAAGCATATGTAGCCATCCCTGGGTTTTTATGTAGATGCTGGATATTCAAACTCAGGTCCTCTTGCAGAGGAAGACCTCTTACCAACCGAGCTATCACCCCAGCCCTCCCATTTGTTAATGTAAAAGATTTCTGTCAATATGAACTCATGGATAGTAATTTTATACTTCAGCCTATAACACAATACTCTTTTATTTATTTTGCCACTCAAACTGTTCCACTAACTTTCTGCCATTTCACTTGGCTACTCTGTTCATCATACTCCCATAAATGTGGTTTGGTTTGGGCATTTATTTTTAAACATTTCCTTACTTTGAGACAATACAAAGTTCTCTTGGCTCATCTTATAGATTTCTTGTCTATTCCCTGGAATCAGTCATTTCTCCAGGGAACTTAGTTTCTTTTATTGGAGAATTCTATAGAAACCAGTTTTGGGGGCTGGAGAGATGGCCTAGCGGTTAAGAGTGCCGACCGCTCTTACAGAGGACCTGGGTTTTTTTCCCTTTTTCCTTTATGGCGGCCGAGAACCGTCTGAAACTCCAATTCCAGGAGAACTCCAGTTCCAGGGGAATCTGACACCCTCTTCTGACCTCCGCGGCGTTGCACAACACGGGTGCACAGACATGCATGCAGACAGTACATTCATACACATACAGAAATAAATAAAATTAATTTAAAAATTTAAAAAAAGAAACCAGTTTTGGTGCTAGATGCATATGTTGCAAGTAGAGTGTCTAGAGCAAGCCTTTCAATGAAAAGAACAAGAAATATGTGTATAAATACTAATTTGTGTATATTTGCATAGCTATACTTATATTTATTCATCTGTGTATTAAGTTCATATTTATGTCTCCAAATATAATGTATTAATACATGAACTATTCTATGAGAAATAGAATTAAAAAGAAAATATAGATGAAAATATCAGAAATGAAGTGAAATGCTATTATATATTCTTGTATATTAAGTCCCCTAGTACACATTGCATTCATTTCTGTTCAGTGTACACTTAGGAGTATAGCTGCTAGGTTATGTGTCTCTTCAAATTTAATAGATAATGCCTGTCAAGAACTGTGAAGCCGGGTGTGGTGGCGCACGCCTTTAATCCTAGCACTCGGGAGGCAGAGTCAGGCGGATCTTTGTGAGTTCAAGGCCAGCCTGGTCTACAGAGTTAGTTCCAGGACAGCTGGGGCTACAAGGAGACCCTGTCTCAAAAAGACTGAAAAATAAAAAAAAATAAAAAATAAAAAAAAAAAGAACTGTGAAAAGTCTGACACACTATTTGCAGACTAACAGGATAGCCTGTTACTGTTGCATAGATGCTGGCAGAAAAGATGCCTGGGTACAAAATACAGTGACTTTTAAATTCATGGCAGCAGCAGTGGCTGAAACTTCAAGTTCTTGTTGGTTCCTCTACTCCCTAAATCTCACAGGTAGGTAGATACGTGGGAATAACACAAAAGGGCTTCAGTGGGTGTCTGCACATACTGTTTGTTCTGTTTGCAGAGAGAAGCTGTGAACTGAATACTTCTTACTGAGTCATGATAAGCCTGCTTACTTCTTTGCCTCAGTGTTGCTTGCTGAAAATGAAAAAAAAAATGGTGTAAAGAGAAGTCAGGGCTTTATATTCTTACCATATAGAGCAAAAATATGCAGGGATGCTTAGGAGGTCATTAAAGATTATTCCAACAAAATTATTTCCCAAAGCAATTTTATCAGTTTTCAATCTAACAATCCTATATGAAAGGCCCTGCTGCTTATATCCTGTCTTCACCAGTTCATTTTTCTCTGACCTTACTTTCTGCTACTGTAATACAGCCATTCTCAATAGGAGTTCTTTGAAAGAATTAAGCCTATTGAACATGATCTGAATGACTATTTTCCAAGGATGGGAGATAACTGGTACCAGTATAAACACATAGGCAAGAAACATGGCTATTGCCACCATACCCTTGAGCTAAGAACATTTTTAAATATTTTAATTGACTTTTTTTGGTATTTTTGAGACGGTCTCCCTGTGGTCCCAGTTGGCATGGAGCTCACTCTGTAGACCAGGCTGGCCTTGAAATCACAGAGATCCACCTGCCTCTGCCTCCCAGGTGCTGGGATTAAAGGCGTGTGCCACCACGCCTGTCAAGAAATAATTCTTGATAAAAAGATTGTCTTTGGAATTGAGAGTCTGAATTTGATTTAGGACTTAGGAAGATACTGAAGTTTTCTGAACAGAACAGTGACTCATAAAGCCAAAGTTTAGGAAGATTATATGAGGGGAGTTTAAACAATGATTTGAATGAAAGAAAAAAAAATTTTTTAATTTACATTTTGGGGCTGGAGAGATGGTTAAGAACACTTGCTGTTCTCCCAGAAGACCAGGGTTCAATTCCTAACAGCCACAAGGTTTCTAACAGACATCCAAAACTCCAGTTCTGAAGGATCAACACCCTCTTCTGGCTTCTGCAGGGTACTCCATACATATGTCGCACCTACATATATTCAGACAAGCACTCAGACACATAAAATAAAAATAGTAAATGAAAATTTTAAAAATTTACCTTTTGAGAAATTCAGAAATTCTCAAAAGATGTTTTATCTTTTCTGTATTTGTTGTTTAAAACCCAGCCCAATATTGAACTCAAGTCGGAAGAGGCAAGTCCGGTCTCAAAATGCAAATTTTTGTTGGTGGTATTAAAGATACAGAAGAGGGGCTGGAGAGATGGCCTAGCGGTTAAGAGCGCCGACCGCTCTTACAGAGACCCGGGTTCGATCCCCAGCACCCACATGGCGGCTGAGAACCATCTGAAACTCCAGTTCCAGGAGAACTCCAGTTCCAAGGGAATCTGAAACCCTCTTCTGACCTCCGCGGCATTGCACGACATGGGTGCACAAAACCTGCATGCAGACAGTACATTCATACACATACAGAAATAAATAAAATTAAAAAAAAATTTTTTTAAAGATACAGAAGAATATAATTTGAGAGGCTACTTTGTGAAAAGTACTGAAAGATCGGAACTTCAGAATTTATAGAAGACAGGCAGAGTAGAAAAGAGAGAGGATTTGCTTTTGTAACTTTTTTTTTTTTATTTCTGTATGTGTATCAATGTACTGTCTGCATGCTGGTCTGTGCACCCGTGTCGTGCAATGCCGCGGAGGTCAGAAGAGGGTCTCGGATTCCCCTGGAACTGGAGTTCTCCTGGAATTGGAGTTTCAGACGGTTCTCGGCCGCCATGTGGGTGCTGGGGATCGAACCCGGGTCCTCTGCAAGAGCGGTCGGCGCTCTTAACCGCTAGGCCATCTCTCCAGCCCGCTTTTGTAACTTTTTTTTTTTTATTTCTGTATGTGTATCAATGTACTGTCTGCATGCTGGTCTGTGCACCCGTGTCGTGCAATGCCGCGGAGGTCAGAAGAGGGTCTCGGATTCCCCTGGAACTGGAGTTCTCCTGGAATTGGAGTTTCAGACGGTTCTCGGCCGCCATGTGGGTGCTGGGGATCGAACCCGGGTCCTCTGCAAGAGCGGTCGGCGCTCTTAACCGCTAGGCCATCTCTCCAGCCCGCTTTTGTAACTTTTGATGATCATGATACAGTTGATAAAATTGTTGTTCAGAAGTACCACACTACTGGGCCTGGAGAGATGGCTCAGCGGTTAAGAGCACTCACTGCTCATGCAGAGGACCCAGGTTCGATTCCCAGCACCCACATGGTGGCTAACAACCATCTGTAATCCTAGTTCCAGGGGATGTGACACTTTCTTCTGACTTCCGTGGGCATTACACGACATGGGTGTACTAATACACATGTAGAGAATACATTCATACACACAAAATAAAAATAGTAAATAAAAAAAACCCACACTATTAATGGGCATAACTGTGAAGTGAAAAAGGCCCTTTCTAAACAAGAGATGCAGTCTGCTGGATCACAAAGAGGTCTTAGCAGGAGAGAAAGCGAGGAGTTGTGAGGAAAGCTGCAGGTTACTTTGACACATTTGTCACAAATGCATTACAGGAACTGTAAAAATCTGCCACAGAAGGAACGATGATCCATAGTCAGAAAAGTTACTGCAGCTTAAACAGGAAACCCTTCTTGTTCAGGGCTGTCACAGCCACAGTTTGCAAAAAGTGCAGCTATTGATTAATGCAATGCAGTGTCGATTAGATGCATATTCCTGAGGTCTTTTATCTGTGGTACCTATGTCTTTTTCTTTTCATTACATCAGGTATATTGCCCTGGAATTTGTGGTAGTGGTACCTGGAATAAAAAAATTAAGGAATTTTTAATTTTTCAATATTTGTGTAGTTCAATTTTTCTACATTTTAGTACAGAAACTATAATAAAAATGCAGTTTTGAAGATGTTTCCTTGTAAGTTAACAAGTAAAGATCATTTTTAATTACTATTTTGTATGAATTTTGCTAAAGTTAACTGTAGAGAAAGACTGAGAAAAAGATGAAAAACATGTTTGGCAGAATGCATGCGCTCTGGTGGGGTGGGGGGGTAAGGAGGGGGACACAGGTCTAGATTCGATTTGTAAAATAATCTTGTACAAATATATATATATATATATATGTAAAACAATAAAAAAAGAAAAAAGTTAACTGTAAAGAAACACCTACTGAATTGAAGTTCAAGGGGAATCTAATCTCCACATTTCCAAAACCATGGTACAAATGGGCATTGACATGTGGAGAGAATAGATATTTGTATATTTGCATGTTTGCAGTGAGTGTTTTAGATAATTATGATTGGGTAATTAAATTAGCATATTTGTGAATTTAATAGCATTAAGATTATCTTTGAATGAAAAATATCTCAAAAGATCCTGTTTGGTTTTGTGCATTTCTTTCAAAATGTAATTATGATTTTAGTGTGTTAGATTTATTGAGTCCCAGCTGTGCTAAGAAATCTCAAATTCTGCATTTACCTTGGTCACATCTAACCTGCTGCCAATAGTTTTGGGGTGTAACATCTATTGCCCTATATTTGAGATTCTTGAAAAGGGTAGCGGATATTTTCCATGTCTCAATTGAACATTGAGTACAGGACCACTAAGTCTGCTGTGTCGTGGCAAACTAGTGGATTGCCTAGGTTTGTTTTGTTTTTCAAAGTTTAAAGCCCAGAAGCCCTCAAACCTAAAGTCACTTTCCTTGGTTTGGGTTTTTCTCTCCACAAGTTTTCAGAGCAAAAGAATAAAAGATACTCATTGAACACTTAAAAAAAAAAAAAAAAAAAAAGCCCAAACTGAAGTTTCTGAAATTTAGTGATGCTTTCGTGTGTGTTTTTAAGCCTCTTTTTCTTTTCTCAACTAGTTGATAGATACCCTGTGCTACATGAGACCTAGCCTGAAACAAAAGAAAACAAAGCAAAAACAATATAAAATAGTAACAGGCCAGGTATGGTAACATACTCCTTTAATCCCAGCACTCAGGAGGCAGAGGCAGGTAGATCTCTATGAGTTCAAGTCCAGCCTGGTCTACATAGTGAGTTCCAGACCATCTAGGGCTAGAGGGAGACCTTGTTTCAAAACAACACAAAGTAGTAACAACTGAAAGTTTCTCCACTGACAAAATAAACAAGATTAGCCAAATTAAAAATATAAAAGCAGGATTAAATGGGAAAAGATGGCTCCTGGGAGAGTTCACTGATCTCACAGGCCAACGTCAGAGAAGTCACGCCCCTGAGCTGGGGTAAGAGCTTTTTAAAAAGGAAGGGAGGAGGGGCTGGAGAGATGGCCTAGTGGTTAAGAGCACCGACCGCTCTTACAGAGGACCTGGGTTCAATCCCCAGCACCCACATGGTGGCCGAGAACTGTCTGAAACTCCAGTTCCAGGAGAAACCCAGTTCCAGGGGAATCCGACACCCTCTTCTGACCTCCGCGGCATTGCACAACACGGGTGCACAAACTTGCATGCAGGCAGTACATTCATACACATACAGAAATAAATAAAATTAATAAAAAATTTTAAAAAAAAGAGGGAGGAAAAGGGTGATGTGCTGGCAAGGTACAGGGGTATCACCCTATTAGGTGCGTTTTAGGGCCCTGTTAGGTAGGTTTTAGGCCCAGTGGTCACTTTGGAATCAGGAACTAGGTGTTGGCTTTATCCAGTATCTTTTTTTTTTAATTTTTACTTATTTTTTGTATGTGTATGAATGTACTGTCTGCATGTAGGTTTGTGCACCCATGTCGTGCAATGCCGCGGAGGTCAGAAGAGGGTGTCGGATTCCCCTGGAACTGGAGTTAAAGATGGTTCTCAGCCGCCATGTGGGTGCTGGGGATTGAACCCGGGTCCTCTGCAAGCGCGGTCAGCACTCTTAACGGCTAGGCCATCTCTCCAGCCCCGATGTCATCTTTCTTTACTGCTGCATAGAACTCCTTTGTGTAGATGTACCACATTTTCTCTAAGTGTTTAATTAAAAAAAAACTTTTTTTTATTCTTGTACATGTATGAATATACTGTCTGCATGTAGGTTTGTGCACCCGTGTCGTGCAGTGCCTTGGAGGTCAGAAGAGGGTGTCAGATTCCCCTGGGACTGGAGTTAAAGACGGTTCTTAGCCGCCATGTGGGTGCTGGGGATCAAACCCAGGTCCTCTGCAAGAGCGGTTGGTGCTCTTAACCACTAGGCCATCTCTCCAGTCCCAGTGTTTAATTTTTTTAATCTAAGTACTCTTGATCACATTTATTTAATCTATTTGAGGATTCTCAATCCCTGTAGCTACCACTTGTAGAATTTTTGACTAGGTAAGGAATTGTCCTCCTGAGTTTGTCTCAATTCCTAATCTAGAAGGACATATCCAGCAGCATCTTCTCTTCCTCCCTTAAGAGTTGATATACACATATTTTTGGAATAATATAAAATAAGGACTTTACACAGAACTGCTACTTCTATATTGTTTGTTATAAAAAAGCTCAGTGGACTTTGTTTTGTAGATAATTTTATCTTCAGACTCTTATAATACATTTTGGGTAAGAGAACATAATGCATTTATTCTTTCATTATACAGGTCATTTAAAATCACCCATTTTTAAAAATCACTGATAAAATACCATCAATGAAAAAAAAAAAAAGTTGAGTAGGCTGGGCACCAAGGCATGCCTATGGCCCTAGCTACTCAGGAAGCTGAGGGGAAGGATCACTTGGTCAGGGCCAGGAGTTTGAGCCTGGGCAACAGCAGGATCCCAACAAAAGAAAGCAAACACACAGCGAACAATGCAGGCAGTAATTAATGCCTTCTTTTCGGAAATATATCCCAAACTTAGTGACTTTGTGCTTTGAAATTTGAAAATGGAAACTTCTTACAAAAATGTAGGAAATCTGTATTGGTAATTAGAACTTTTCTATTTTATAGTTTTAAAATATAGCAATGAAAGAAGATGCTGTAAGCACACAGATGCTATTTATTTCTAACCTTGTAAGCAGAGCAGGTTATTGTCACTGGAAGTTGAAAGTACTTTACCTTTTGGAAAATAATTGGAATGTGGCAATTTTTGACACTTTCTCAGTGGATATCAAAGTGTTTCAAAAAAGTTCTTTGAAACTTTATATACAAACGATAAGTTTTGCTTTCTTTGTTTGATTCATCACCTTGCAATTAATTTTGTTTCTGTAGCAGCTAGAGTAAGCACCTAATAATAGAGAACCTGGGGGATATTTTAAGTATCCTTGGCATCAAACATCTGTATTTCTTTCTCTCTTTCCTTTTTTTTCTTTTTCTTTTTAGTCTTGTTGAGATTGGTCTTCCTGTAGGACTGGTCTGAAACTCGCTATGTAGACCAAGCTGGCCTCCATCTCATAGAGATCCACCTGCTCCTGCCTCCCAAGTGCTGGGATTAAAGGTGTGTGCCATTATGCCCAGCTTCTGTATTTCTTTTTTGAATATTTATTATTTGTGCATATGCATGGTGTGTTGACTTGTGGGAGTTGTGGGGAGGGGCATGGCACCCCTGTAGAGGTCAACGGACAACTTCATGGAGTCAGTTTTCCCCTTCCACCTTTATGTGGGTTCTGAAGATCTAAGATCTCTGCAGCAGGTGCCTTTACACTCTAAGCTATCTTCCTGGGCTTGTCTTTCTTTCTGACACAGCAGAATTTGCTAATTTTAAAATGACACATTTGGGTTAGGGTGTAGTTCAGTGGTGGTTAGTATGTGAGAGATCTTGGGTATACACAAATCCTCCCCACAAAAAGAAAGAAAGTGGCCAGGCTTCGTGTGGTGCACATCTTTGATCCCAGCTCTCAGGGGGTAGAGGGAGGTAGATCTCTGAATTCAAGGCCAGCTAGGGCTACAGAGAGACTCTGTCTCAAAAAAAAAAAAAAAAAAGAAAGAAGGAAAAGAAAGAAAATGAAGAAAGGAAGAGAGGAAAAGGGAGAGAGAGAGAGAGACAGAGACACACAGAGAGAGAATATACTCATTATTAAACATTTTTAAAACTGTTGTAAAATTTTAACTAGGCTAGGGAGGTAGCCCAGTGGTGTCACACTTGCCTAGCATATGAAAAGCCATGGGGTTAATCTCTAGAGGTGGATTGGCGGGGAGGGAGAGAGAGGTTGATTTTGAGGCTAATATGAGTGTTGTTGTGTATGCATAGTGAGTTATACTTGGCATGTAATAGATACCAGTGTATGATGCCAAGTTTTGACATGTATATACCTGTGAAACCATCACAACAATCAAAATTGTTACCAAATGCATCATCCCTCCTCCCAAATTTCTTCCTGCTGTTTTGAAGTCTCATCTTTCTGAACCCATTACTTCTTGCTCTGATTTTTTTTTTATTTTATGTGTATGAGTGTATTGCCTGCATGTATGTAAGTGCACTCGTGTCATGCAATGCCCAAGGAGGTCAGAAGAGGGTGTCACATCCCCTGGGACTGGAGTTACAGACGGTTCTTAGCTGCCATTTAGGTGCTGGGATTTGAACCTGGGTCCTCTGCAAGAGCAGCCAGTGCTCTTAACTGCTGAGCCATCTCTCCAGCCCTTGCTCTGATTTTTTTTCTTTTTGTCACTCCCAATGACTTTTCATTTCTGGTCTTATATAAAAGGAATTGTACAATATGTACTTCTTGCAGGGTTAATGGATCTGTCTTCATTCAGCCCATGAATATTTGAAACTGATTCAGGTAATATGTATCAGTAACTTCTTCCTCTCTAGGTTGGAGCTGTAGTTCAGTGATAGAGTGTTTGATTAACATGTGTGAGGCCATGGGTTTGATACTCAGAACTGCAGAAACAAGAAAACAAAACAAAACAAAAAAGTTCATTTTCTTTTATTGCTACTATATGGATACATACACTCATTCTCCAGTTGAGAGACATTGGATTGTTTCCAATTTGGGGATATTAAAAGTAAATCATTGGGGGCTGGAGAGATGGCCTAGCGGTTAAGAGCACCAACTGCTCTTGCAGAGGACCTGGGTTTGATCCCCAGCACCCACATGGCGGCTGGAACTGTCTTTAGCTCCAGTTCCAGGGGAATCTGATGCCCTCTTCTGACCTCCTTGGCATTGCACAACACTGGTGCACAAACCTACATGCAGACAGTACTTTCATACACATACAAAATAAATAAAATTAAAAATAAAAGTAAATCATTTGTAAATATGCACAATAAAATAAAATTATATATTTTAAAAAGTGAATTAAAATGAGTGAATTAAGAAAAGTAAATCATTTGTAAATATGCACAATAAAATAAAATTATATATTTTAAAAAGTGAATTAAAATGAGTGAATTAAGAACTGTAAGTCAAAGAAGGAAAGTAAACTACAGCACTTTTTGTAAAGATATTTAAAGAACAGTTTAGGAGTCATTAATTTTACAAGTGAAGATTTCAACAACAAAATAAAAAAACAAATTTTTAAGAAAAAGGGAGCAGGCAAACACAAAGGCTGATGACTCTGTTGAGGACATATTAGTGTCATGATAGTATTTTCTCCAAGTTGGCAGTTTTCATTGAGAACACCAAATTGAGCAGAACTGTTTAAAAATGGTCTTTATCTACAGGTATCCAACCCATCCATTCAGGAAAAAAAAAGAAAAAATAATGAAAAAAAATTCTAAATCATTTATATATAAGACTTTGTACAGATGCATAGTTTTTCTTATTCTTTAGTAAAATACCTAGCAGTGAAATAGATAGGTATATGATTAGGCTTGCTTTCTTAAAGATTTTTTTAAATTGTGTTTATGTATGATTATCTCTGTGTATGTATGCCAAATGTATGCAGGTGCCCACAAGGCCCAGAAGAGGGCATCAAATCCCCTGCAGTTGAAGTTAAAGGTGGCTGTGAGACACCAGACATTGGTGCTAGGAACCAAACTCAGGTCTTCTGGAAGAACAGTAAACACTTTTAACCACTGAGCCATCTCTCCAGCCCATGATTAACTTTAAATTTTTTATTGAATCAAGAATTTAGTACAGTGTGTTTTGATTATGTTCAAACTTCCTCCCCCATCTCCACCCTCACCTTCCCACCCACCCCCAACTTCATGATTGCTGATGGCATATGAAACCCCAAACCATCGTAAGCAACATACCTAAACTGGGTACCAAAGAAGGCATAGCTCATTAGGATGTCACTGATCTATAATTCTTACATGCAGATGGGCCAAGATTAGGGCCCATTCCCTTTGCTCAATACAGTTTTGAGTCAGAATACATCCAGGTTTCTTAGAGTGGAATTTCACATTTATTTTCTGTTATCTTACACACAGCTTAGGATTGTCAAGTAGGGATTCCTCTTTTGATCAGCAGAGACTCTTGGGATTCTTCATCAAAGTCAGTTGTCCATGATTAAGTTTTTAAGAAATTGCCAAATTGTTTTCCAAAGTACTTGTACTACATGCATACTTTTAAACTAGTTCTTGGCTTTTTTTTTTTTTTTTTTTTTTTTT